>VXBT01011962.1:405645-428134 GCA_013400235.1 Oriolus oriolus
AGGCCTTCACTCTCATCAAAAGAAAAAAACAACCAAAAAATCGAACAAACGAACAAGAAGTGGTACACAGACCGTATGCAGTACATTGTGGTGCACTTTTCCATTTGGGAACCAGCTGTGTTTTCCAAAAAATAGCTACATGGTGCAAGACAGTCTCCATTTCTTTATAAGGGCTCAAATACTCAACTGAACTACAGGTCTGAATGGCTAAACATTCCTAAGTATTCCACTATAGTTGTTGCAATTCCTAACAGCAAGCCATGAAACTAACATGAAGATTCAGGCTCTTTGTTACAAGCCAAGACATGTAGCCCATCTCTTCCATATTAACATATGCCCAGTCTGACAAAATACACAGCTTTGTTATGCAAAGGGTAAGAGCCTGCTCTTCATTGTTTTAAAATACCAGGAAAGGTAATGGTTAGCAAGAAGATATTACCTAGCACTGCCAGGACTTATCTATGCATGTGCTGGGCTAGGGGAATATGATGGCATTATAAAAACACAATATGGATGTGAAGAATCAGATTTCAGGTGGGGAGGTACCATCCAGAAAGGGTAATCTGCAGAACAAGACACGAGAGGAAGAAAAAAGCATATGGAGATGGGGAGGAAGCAGCAATTGCCTTAGATAATGCCAGAGTTCAGTTACGGAAACCAGTTTACAACCAAAAAGGAAGACAGTGGTGGACTCTTCCAGCTGCTCTACCAAAAAGCTCCCAGTGGGCTAACTTGACTTCACACAGGGCCACTGATTTGAATGCAGGGCTTGGCTCCCCCATTGCAATGGGTTGCTCCCATTCCCAAGTTAACTAAAGTTTGCATTTTGTGATGTTCTGCATTGTGTCAATTTGACTGATATGTTTACAGCATCTACAACAGCCGTTTGCAGGTAACAAAAGCCTTTGAAAGGGAAAGCATGCAGTTAGAACAGCTAAAAGAAAATGTCTAGATAACAGTATCATGACAGCATTTATAACTTAGCATTTATAACAGGAGGATGCACCAGCATTTTCATAAGGTTTCTTCCTGACCTATTTGCTAGGATTCTTCAGTGTTTCAGTACAATGTGTAGTCTGGCTATCAAATATTCAAGATATCTAAATGCAGGACAGTTTAGCTGTCCTTAAATTCTTCCTTATTAGTAAAACAAACAACTGTCCCCCCTCCAAGGCACTCTCCTCAAATCTTTAGGACAATGTAAGCTACTAAACAGAGGCAACATTTGTTATATTACATATGTTTTCAGCAGTTTCTGGTGAAGCAGCTCAATTGTTTGCATGTGATTCCCTTTTAAAATCATGCAGTCATGACTCATCATGAAAGTATGTGTTGCAGCATCCAGAACAGAAGAGCTTGAGCTTATTACCGTTTCTTCTTGGACAGTGGCAAACACTGTACCGAAAGGAAAGGATTTGCCTTTTTCTGACAGCAGGATCAACCACAACCGTGTATTTCTAAATATTAAATACTGGTTCCTATTTGCTTTTAATAAAATCAGTTACCTCTCACAAAAACAAGACTGCTATAGTATAATACGCTTCTGTTAAGATCTCACATTTCATGTGCAAGCTTGGAGTTTCCAAAAATACTAACAATGACATCACATTTTTCAGTATTTGCAGAGATAAATACCACTGGGCTAGCCTGAAGACCCGTGAACATGAGACATCTAAAGTATATTTTCAATGCCTAGCACAGAAAAAAAAATGGATGGAAAAGGCAATTTATAAAATACTGATTAATGTATTGTGGCACAAAGACATTCTACATTCCTGGTTTATCTGGGGTGCTTTCTGGTTTGTTAATAACAAATTGCCTTTTCCATCCTTTTTTTTTTTTCTGTGGCAGGCATTTAAAACCTACTTTACATTTGAATTAGTTTTCTCAGCCATCAGACATTCTGCCTTTTAATTACTATCTAGAAGCTACAAAAAACCCCACACAATTTGACTAACAGCATTTCAGGTTTCTTAACTTAAAAGCAGTTCAATTTATTATAACTCACAAAATAGATTCGCATTTTATACTGTATATCATTTCACTTTGGTTTCTCCTATTCTCAGCCTTACATTTTTCAAGGTTTCCATCATTTTTGCATTCTGTTCCCATGTGTACACTGACTACTTTAGAGACTAAGGACTGCCTGGCTCTGTTGCTATGCAACAGCATAGCCTACTTAGGGCTTCCTGAAATAATTGTCTCAAATGTGCTTTTTTTAGACTTGTTTCCAGCAGGAATACTTTACAGATTCTTTATAATGGACCACTGATATTACCACAATGTTAGATAGTGGTGACCTGGGAAGTATTGGTAGCTACCTAAGATTAAAAAAACCAATGTTGGTGCTTGCAAAATTCTGGACATACCTGCTGCATTTTCACAGTGAGGTAAATATCACAAATATTCCTATATTTTTGCCAGATGTTATTCCTGTGTATGAGAGCCATGTATTTATCAGAGGAAAAAAATATTCTTAATTGTTGTTTGTTTCACTCTATTTCATTCAAGGGAAAAGTCCTCTATTTAGAGAATGTCACCACTCAGGAAAAATGAACCCTCTTTATATAAAGTCTATTATAAATTTAATAATTTCAAGAGAATGAACACGTATGCAAATATTCTTTATTGCAATTCATTATCAAATAAGTTGATTTTAAAATTCTTTAGGACAAGGTTCCAAATTTTTAAAATCACACTACAGATGCCACAAATAGGATCTGTATTTGCTTTTTGAGGTATCTTCAAGCAGCCCCTGAGAAACTGTCCAGTGAAACCTTCCATCTTCCCAGCCCTCAACAGCATTTTTCTTGTTACAACCCTCTTAGTGCTGCTGCTTTAAGAATGGAACAATATGTTTTGTTTTCTTATAGCTGGTGTAATTAATTGGGAATCTTAATTAATCTCTGTAAAAATACATAGAGCAATATAAACACAAGCCTCTTAATCAAGCACTGATTAATTCCAGAGGGCCAAATGCCTTACAATGCACCAGGCTGAGGGATCAAAGGAAGGAGGTCTAACAGTACAGAGTATTTTAATGAAAGGAAATATTTTACCTCTTATTGTTTTCTCTCTCTTGTTCACCTTAGCATGTTCAGCAGCAGTTGCATCTACAGAGAGCAGTGTGTCAGTCCAGAACTGATGTAAAGAGAAAGATGTTTGTCAGAGCCAGAGAAAATAAGAGCAAGGTTTAAATTAAGGTCCCTGCAGAGGCAAGTCCACCTGCAGTCTTTTAAAGGAAGAGAGGGAAAAGACCACTAATTTCATACTGTTTGCAAGTCTTAAAGACGACTTTTTCTTAAATGGAGTGGACTGTGCTAGGCTTCTCAAAACCAAATGCAGGAGGTGGCTTAAAGGGGTAATTTTCCACATTCGTATGCATAACCACATACATGCATAATAGCCAAGCTATCCAAGAATATGATTCAGCAAGGTTCAGTGAGTGGGACTCTCCCAGAGTGATGCACTTCAAGTCTCTATTCTTTAAAACCACCTAAGTAGCATAGCTCAGACTCAAATCTGTAACAATATTGTTTTGAAAGCAAAGAGATCAAGTCCTGAAGAGCAGCAATACTTGAAAGGATCAACAACCAGTTTGAAACCTCAGAAATGACCCAGAATCAGGTGGAGGAGAAGAAAGCGTTAATAAAGAACTCTTTATAATGGTAAAATTGGTTATTATGTGCAGTTTGTATTTTGTATTTTGCAGTATTTATGGGCATTTGGAAGACAGGCCAAATAATTTCTAACCTAGCCAGAAGAAATCCCTTACATTTACCACAATATGCTTGAAGATAGGAACCTTATCAACCTCTTTTGCATGTCCACATTTTAAAAATAATCTAATTAAGCAGAGGAAAAAAGCAAAACAAACAACAACTCTCTAGCTAAATAATCCCTTGTCACCTAGGAATATTTTGTACACTTTGTATTGAGAACTATGCACTATAGAGTACTTTCCTGACAAGTTTCCACGTGCTGGAACTAGATGGAAACTAAAAAAAAAAAAAAAAATTGGCTTGCATATACTAATATTTAATTAGCAATTGTGCTGCATTACACAATCTGTCCATGATACTCAGATCTAAGATGTGTTTCTAGATGCAAACCCAGGTACCCTGACAAACACAATACCCAACCAAAACTGAGGAACGTACAGGTTCTGCAAACCACAGCTACTTAAAATCACTGTTAGTTGCAGCTTTGAATCTGATGGTCAAATATTTCTCTTTGTCCCAATTTCAAGTGGAATTAAAGCTCAAATACTTAATTCATATTTCTCTAATGTCCCAATTCTTCATCTATGAAAAGAAACTGCCAAATGGAGGTAATATTTTGGGCAATTTACAAGCCAGTGATGGAAGCATATAAACGAAATAGAATTTTCTGGACCCTCACAAAGGTCATTGATTCAGCCAACCCTAACAAGCTGCTCAATCACTTTAAAAGATGGCCTATTAAAAAACACATACAGTAGACATTTTATATTCATGCCAAGAAAAGTTATCCAAACAAACACATATTTCCTGCAGCTCAAGTTCTTAATTCTACCTTGCAGCTCTCCCTTTCACAGAAGTTACTGAGCACTAAGAAATGTTAGAAAAGCCTAAGAAGAATCTGAACACACAGTTCTTGCCATACGCATAAACTCAATAAAATACAGTAATGTGTAAGCCATGTTTTCCGGATATGAGCATAAACATATAGGTATAAGCAGAAACCGGAGAACTTACAGAAACCCTCACAAAATTCCTGAGAGGAATTCATGTTGTCAGACTACACAAATCCATCTGTATGTGAATAGCTTACCCGAGCTTCGGGGCCACACAAATCACAGATTCCCTCCTTTTTACTACCTGCTGGTGGATAATGAAAGGAGTACCAGCTGTCTGCTTACAGTAAGAATGCATATGTGGGCAGAATATTTCTGAAGACTTCCACTTCTTAAATCCTGGCACAGGGAAAAACCTCTCAAGAGTAAGAATCACCCACAGATGTGAGTTCCTGGATACCATATTCCCCGTAAAAGGCAAGCTGCAGGTATAAATTCAGAGGAAGGTAAAAATATAAAAAAATGTTGCTCAAAATCTGAAGCAACGAAACCCACATCTCATAGTCACTAAGGAAGTGCCTTGTTCGAGTAAAAGCTAAACTTTAGCAATAAAGACAATAAAATAATTAAGTAATTAGGAGCCACTGAACAGACATATGGGCAGAGCACAGTAAGAAAGTGCATGAAAACAAACCCAAATGGACTCTAAGACTGAGCAAGAAGAAAATCAACTTGAAGTGTCTCCTGACAGAGATGAGACATATTTTGTTTTTATTTATTTTATAGTTGTCATTCCTCCTAGCAAAAATCTTGGGATGCTGACAGCTATCTGTACGCCTCTATCACATCCCAAGTACAACTGTCCACCTTCATACAAAAAAAAAACCCCAAAAACATGAAGGACTGTAAGACCAGAGAAAACTGGTAGAAACCAGCAATGTTCCTATGCAACAGTCTGAGTGTTCAGGGTTAGAGAACTTTGAATATGACTTTAATTACCCATGTAAATATACGTATGTATACCTGCCGAGGTGGGTATCATTAATTATTCACTCCATCTGCATAACTACTTTCATCTAGACATATTTAGCAGTAGTCTGTAAGCTTATAAGCTGTAAGAGAACTTCCTTCCATCCTAAACCTTTGTCTATTTATTTTTGAAATAATTAGCTTTAAAGAACCACTAGTGAGTTGACCTCAGCTGATGTTCACTCTGCTCTCTCAATCCCCCTCAACAGGACCAAGGAGATGATGGTGAGATGAAAGAGTGAAAGAACCAGTGGGTTGAGATAAAAACAGGGAGACATTGTAGTAATTATCAAACACTGGCAAAACAGACTTGACTTGGGGAAAACTAACTTACTGCCAATTAAAATAGGTTTGGATAGTGAGAAACAAAAGATAAGTTAAAACAACACCTTCCCTCCACATCAGTCCCCGGCTCTCCCTCACCCCGCCTTTGCCCAGGCTCAGCTTTACTTCTTTAGTTTCTGACTGCTTCTGATGACCCTTCCCCATCACCCAGCAGCCCAAGGGGATGGGGAATGGGAATGTGCAGTCACATCACTCTGTAACAGTTCCTCTCTGCTGCTCCTTCCTCCTCACACTTTTCCCCTGCTCCAGCATTGGTCCCTCTCATACGCTGTTCCCACAGGTTCCAGTGTGGGCTGGAGTTCTTTCAGGAAACACCAGGGAGCTCTGGTGTGGCACACACTGGCAGGCAAATACCTGCTCCTATACCTGTTCCACTGTGGTCTCCTCCACGGGCTCCAGTGGAATCTCTGCTCCAGTGCCCAGAGCAACACCTCCACTTCTTCCTTTTCCTTCAACCTTTGTGTTCCCTGAGCTGTGTCTCACTATCTTTGTTTCTCCTCTACTGTGTATTTTGGGGTTTCTTTATTCCCTTGCTTAAATATTTTCCCAGAGTTTTCCCAGAGACACCACTGTCCTGGCTGAAGGGCTCAGCGCTACCCTGCAGTAAATGCGTGGAGCTGACTTGATCTGTGTCCAGCATGGGGCAGCCCTGGCCTTTCCCCACAGAGGCTGCCCCTAAAGCCACCTCACTGCCAACACCTATCCAACAATAAAATCCACATCTGTCACAGGACACTCAGTGGCTATAAATGACCATAAGTACTTACTGTGCTTTCCAGCGTCTTCCCTAGACTCCACTAACTGCTGAGACTGCCCTCCTGTCACTTTCCTTCACGTAAGGCTTAGAAATCACAAACATGTGAGGACCTCACCCCTGGCATCTCACAGCTGATAGGAGGCAGCCTCTTTCCAAGCAAAGGCTATGTGGATAAGCACGTTACACCACGAGAAACAGACAGGCACTATTCTCTACTCACCAGCTTCTACCATCACAGACCAAGAAAAACTCAGGGTGCATGATCACTGTAGCTGTGACTTTTATAGACAACAGAATCTATATGTTTTTCCCCCAGACTGTAGCCCTGTTTTACACGAGAGAGGACAATGAATCTTTTCTGTTATTTTAAATAATAATACAAGATTAGCTTTGACATTTTTAGGTTTCTGTACCAAGAAAGGTAAAAGAGGAGTATATACCAGCTTTTCAAACTTGCAGACTACTTCCAAGAAAGCATTCGCTATAGAAACTAAATTACAAGTGTTTTTCAAGATCACCCCATATCATTCAATTGAACGAATGCCTCTCAGAAGAGCCAGAAGTGCCAAGAATGCAAACACACTGCAGGAGGTAACATGTTTGTTTGTGGGTCTACTCTAAGCATTGATTAAATTGCTCATAAAGTAAGCATTCCAAAAGAACAATAGGTAAAAAGAAAGCACTTGCCCATATGCCAAGTTTGGGTAAATAATCAGCGTATGTAGAGACTCATATTCTCAGTTTCAGGTGACCAACATGAGATATTACAAAGGACCTTATGCTTCAGAAATTAGTATGAACTAACCTTTGTAAAAGTATTTAGGATTAAGTAGTGAAATAAACTAGCAAATGCAAGCCCTCTTATCACTTCTGAAAATTCGACTTCATGTAATGTTAAAATTGAGGACACCACCCATGAAATCTGAAGACAACATGCAGATTTCAAGACCAAACGTTGATGACAAAAAACACCACTTAGACTGCAGCTCAGTGAGAAGTTCATCCAGACTTCAAAAAACATTAAGGGAAGAAATATGGGGGGGCGGGAGAGAGAAGGCAAAGACATTTTTTTTTCTACTCCTAACCAATTAATGCCCACATTTTCTAATGTGGCTATTTACAACGGGACTAAAAGCTCCACTGAACATGTACTCCACAGGTAACCTTTAGGTAAGTAAATTTTAACTTTTAGTGCAATACATTTGAAATTTGCTATCTCAACCACCAAGAATTCTTTTCTACCCTTCCCTTTAAGAAAATTTTCCACTGCTACTACATACCTTATACCTACAGCCTCCTCATGATTCAGCAGAAACATTGCCAGTATTTTCAGACAAATAGCACTGATATTTGTATAACAGATAACATTCCACATTTGTTTTCATCAGACTCCAATGAAATCAGAGCCAAGCTAAAAATGGAAAGATGATGTATCTTCACTTCAGAAAAGCCTTTCAGCAGTCTGAATGAAATAACATTATGATAAGCTATATCTTAACCGTACCATGCTCAGACTCAAAGTCTGTTTTAAATCTTTCTTCACAAAATGCTGCTACTCCCCCTAAGTAATTTGCTTGTTAACTCGTCGTCAGGAATATCTTTACAGTATAACTTTCAGAACCAAGCAATATTTTCTCCCCATTGTATTTTGCCACTTTTCTTGCTCAACCCCCTACAAGGATTATTCAAACAGCAGCACTCAAATATTAAAATGAATGAAATTTTAAAAAATTGTGTTATTAATTATGAAATATAAAAGTTTAAACATGCAAAGCACTAAGAGGAAAAAAAAAATATATCAAGAATCTGGAAGGCTAACTGCAATAGAAAACTATTTCCCCAGAGGTGACATTTGGATGAAGACTCACAAACTCTGGGCACTTCATTCCTGTGTGAAACACTGCTGAATCCACATGTCTTGACATGTGTCCCCTCCTTTCCACAGAGATATTTTTCATGATGTCATTACAGGATTAACACATTTGTAACCAGACAGCAGTAATCTACATGTGACAAGATGTTTTCTGGGAATCCCTACAAATCTTTTAGCCATTTGACTCGTATGCCAAATGAAAAAAAACTTAACTGTAAAATCAAATTTGGTTTTTGCCTGTAATTCCACATATATCACATTACATAACATGATGATTCTTAGGTTCATTAAAGCTATTTTTCATAAGTTCTCCTCTTGTGTGGCCTACTTCATGATGCCATTTAAGGGACTTCAAAAGTTAATGGGTTCAACAGAAAGTAAAATCAAACTTAATCAAAATTTCCCCACAAAAAAAATACTGAAGGATTTTTTTCCTTTTCTTAAAAAAGATACAACTGGACTGCTGAGAACAGGTAAACAGATTCTCTGCATCTGACAATCAAAAGAGGATATTTATATGAAGACAAGGATAAATTAAGTGCTAAGGCATCCTCATGATAAAAAACAGTAGAACAGGAAAAGGCATTCACCATATTTGCTCTAGGAATATAAGCAGAAAGAAGGGGGGTTTATTGCTAAAAATCAAACCAGCCCTCCACAATTCCATGAAACACAAGCACACCACTTCCACTTATCACATACGAGACCAAACAAATGTTCCTTACCCAACAAAGTTTAGTTGGAACAATTTCAGTTAACTTTCTGGTTAAATGACAACTTCAAGAAAAAATAATCCAGAGAAACTAACAAAACAAACCACCACCTGTAATTTGATTAAATACAGATTATGATTACACTGCCAACAAAGGCAAACTGGTTTAGTTTGATTATTAAGCAGGTAATCAAAGATTCTGCTGAGCTCTAATGTTACTGCATGAAGTTTTAATGAAGCAGCACAGCATTACGTCTTTCAGATGTTACAGCAGTAACAACCAAGTCTTTTAAAGCAAAACCATACCAGACTCAGATAATTTTTGCTCTCTTCAGCTTCATGTTATATTCTTTTTTCTGCATTTTTCCTACTAATCTTGGGCACTCTAAAACAACAGTAACAGAGCAGAGGAGGTCCAGAGACAGAACCATGCCTGATACTAAATAAGAAGGTTCTTAGAAACAAATCCTGATGAGGTACATCTAGAAGAATAAGTACTTCAAGTCAGCTCACATGCTTCATTAAGAAAATTACTCTCATTATGCCATTATAAGGCTGAATATCTTTTTCCTTAAAACACAGAGCCAGAAACATGCTATGTCACAAGGGTGTTTCTATTTGCTTCGAAGAAGACTGGAAAATATTGTGCTGATCATGGTTAACACCAAATAGATCAGGACAGAATTTAGAAGATACAATCCAATGATAGTTTTGTTATAAGAAAGCAAGAATTACAAATAGGAAAAACAAAGTATAAACTGTAATAGTGCAGCATGCATAAATAAAAAAAACCTGTGCTCTATACAAAGTGATTACTTCATGCTATGCCACTAGCAACATCACTAACAAATATACTTTTTTTCTGAGAATCAGAAAAGAAGTGTTTTCTTTATCCAGAATGAATATTTTTCACTAGCTTTCCCAAAGAGGTTTGTACAGGAAGATTTTGGCAGTTGTTTAAAGTGAATACACTTCAGGAGAATAAGCTACAGGATCTCCTAGAATAATGTTGACAATATCCACAATTAAAAATTAAAAAAGGAACCAAAAACCAAAACACAAAAAGAACCCCCAAATAGTCTTGAAATTCTACACTCTTTAATGGATTTCTGTGGTTTCTTGTGTCATTCTCCCCCAGTACAATATGAACGATCTACTGTTATTAATTTAAATTAATTTACTTCCCAGGGTTCTTTTATGTTTCACAGATTTCAGCATGTGATGGAGCTTTTCTTGAATATCTTCTATGTGGGTGGATTTTATAGAAGGATAAATTTAGTTTGCAAGGCCTGTTGTCACATATCTGTGTTTTTCTGCACCAGAGTAAGGTATATTAAACAATGACAAAGTCATTAATACCTAAATATGGAATTGCTTATTTTGTTCATATCTCATTGTCTTAGTAAGAACTTCACATGTAGCAACATATGGAAAACAGAAGTTATCTCTTCACAAAAAAGACTGCGGTCACGTCTTGCAAGTTCGGGAGAAAAGCAGCTTGCCATCACTCTCTTCTGCACACAGGAGTTTGAGACCCATTTCATCTTGGCACTTGAGCATTGCTCTGCTGCATTTGGACACTCTCAGGTGTAACTGAAGCTCTGTCTCTTGCACGATCTTGCATCAGCTTATTCTGGTGAAATAAGCACTGTGTGATGGAAAAGCTTGGCTTAAGCATAACACCAAAAGCTAAGAGGACTTCCAGAACTGTTCATGTATTTTACTCCAGAGACCATTAAAATCAGTGCATTTAATCTAAGGAGCAGAAGGTTTCCTAGTCTTCAGCACACAAGTCATAAGACTAAAGGAGTTAGGCATCCTCGTCTGCAAAAAGGCACAGGACCAAGACAACAACTGTGGTTCTAACTGACAAACCAGTTTCAACATACCTTTCATACCAGAGGTTGTGTCCATGGATTCCTTGAGACCGAGCACAGTCTGGATTCCAAGTCTCCTCCTTCCTTAGAATGAAGCTGTTACGTGGAAGATGAGCAGCGAGATTCACTTCTTCCCTATCTCCACACAGGTTTTTGAGTTAAACTTGGACCCTGAGTCAGGATTGATAGGTCTGTATGGGCACGCCTGGTAAACCACCACTCTTTGAATCACAGAAGAGCTTTGGAAGGGATATCTGGAGGCCATCAAGTTCAACAACCACTTGCTCATAGGTAGGCTAACCTCAAACTTCAGTCTGGTTGCTCAGGGACTGCAGATGAATTTGGAGCATCTCCAAGGCTGGAGGGTCCCCAAGAATTTTGCCAAGCTGTACCAGTGCTAAACCACTTTTTTAGTGGAAGATTTTCCCTTTCATCTAGCTGGAAATTCTCTTATTGCAACTTGTGACCATTGCCACTTATCCTTTTGTTGCAGACCTCCAAGAAAAGTCTGTAACATTTTGACAATGCCTCCTCAGGTAGTGCTGTTACATTTCCTTTTAGTGTCTTCCTCATGCTGGACAAAGCTAGTTCCCGCAGTGCCTGCTTGTACATCATGTGCTCCAGCCTCATGTTTTTTGTAGCCTCCACTAAACTTGAGTTGGCATGTCAATATATCCCTTTTGTAGCAGCTATCTGAATGATTGTGATGGCACACTGGTGCCTCTTAGCAAGCTCAACATCAGATCTTAGGTGAGACAGATGGTATACAAATACAGAGTCTGGCCAGCAGTTCTGGATACTTACTGTTTTTAAGTAAAATAGGAAAGATTAGAGTCTTGAATTCAGTTTCTTAAAGGCTGTATGTAGTTCCCAGATATTTGATTGGCTCAAGAGTCCAGTCTCATAAAAAGCACTGGAGAAGCGAAGGGTACAGGAACACTGGTTAATCCATGATTAGTGAGTTTAAAAAGTTACCACCATGTCATAGGTGAAATACAGCCCTCAACTTCAACACACAACTCAGTCTTAGCAAGATGATTCCCTGACACTAGTACAGCCTGCTCTAGACTTGCTCATTCGTGACACACAGTACAAGTAACTAAATATTTTCCATTTAATGACACATCTGCACAGAGTTTGTAAAATCAGATTTTAGCTTTCTGCTTACTGGAGCCTAGGTTTCCACTGAAATTGATATTCCTTTGTAGCCTGGTACAATGCAAAATTGTAACATTACAGGCCAAAGCCATTAATCTAGAAAGGATTAAACTACAACATTAATCCACAAAGGATGAGAGTTCTAACTCTTCACAGGAAATCTGTCCTCTCAGCTTGTGGTCTCAGGCAAAGACTACCTGGGTTTGCACTTACAGGCCTGAGACTCCAGGAGGCTGCCTGCATGAACCAGGCACTGCAAGATCCAACTGCGAGACAAGACAGCATGTTTTAAATTACTGCCTGTGTAATTAGGCACAGTAAAGGCCACCTCCTCATCTGGAGAAAGACCTGTTAATTACTTCGCTGTCTCCCTTCTGCTCCCGTTTCTTGTCCTGAAGGACCAGCTGCCCTTTTCCTCCTTCTCTTCCTTCTGCTCAGAATCTATTTCCCTTTAGAAAAGGGGACCAATATCTACCTATCCCTCCCCTCCCACCAGCATTCAATTGGGAACATATCCCTTAATATTTTTAAGCCCCTAACAGTGCTATAGATTGAGCAACCATTAAGATTTGATTAATTAAGATTGCAGAAAGTAGAAGTATAATCTGCTGCAAAATTAATGCAAAGTGTTCTCAGGATACCAGCTTTAATTAACCTTACTGGAGAATTTTCACTGGCTGAATTCTCATCAGATCCTACCCATACAGTCAAAAATACATAATATCTCAAGAGAAGCTGAGGATTTGCATACTTAACTCTTAAACTTGCAAGAACACACATTCTCTGGCCTTCAGCTTGATGATAGCTTAAAGGCTGTTAGGCATTTTGCTTTTAATACATATACACGTTCTATCTAATAAAGTCTTACCCAGATACTATACCTACAAGCTCAGTAGCAGAGTACGAGAGGCAGAACCATGATCTCCTTTACAAACTGGCCCACAAGTGAGCCTTTGGAACGCAAAGGGCAAGCAGGCATTCAAATAAGGTTTTCTTTTTAAAAGAATTTTTGAAGTAGTAAAATAAAAAACTAGTAAGAAATTGTATCTATTAACAGCATCTGGAAAAAAATGACTTAATTATGCATTTTTGCAGAGAGGTTTCCTCAGCCTAGGAATTTGTAAAGGAAGCTAGGAAAAAAAAGCAGTAGATGCAGAGCACAAAACAATCACTCTCACATATGGTCTGAGCCCAGAGCTGACCTTCATATTTGCTCATTGAGAGAAAACAAGAAGGGGGAGAGATACAAACACAGAGTGATCTGGAACTGCTAGAGGCTGAAAACAAAGGATTCTGCAAAAGCAACTCTCATGGTGTTCTGGCCACATAACTGAAAAAGAAGTGTGCTCTAAAGTGGGAGGGTTTGGGGACTTTTTGCTTGGTGTTTGGGGTTTTTGTAGTGGTTTTTGGTTTGTTTTGTTTTGATTTTTTTAAAGCTGCTTCTCAGAGACTTCTTGAAGGATCTTGTTCATTATAATTGGTGAGCTTTTTCTTGCATTTCTTCATCTTGTGTTTCATGTGCCATTTTCAATAATTAATTTGAAAGACCCAGTCAGCATCCTCTGACTGCAACACATACAAGAGGTTCTCTTCATGCTACTAGGTAACACGCATGCAGCACAGCTGGCAGTCGTCTGTTTTCACAGCAGTCAAGATTTCATTGTATCTCCTGCAAGAGGAGTAGGGAAGATAGAGGGACGTTAAACCACCCTCTTGATTTTTAGGCAACACGGTGATGTTTGGAAGAATCTTACTCTGTTGTAGGTGGAACAAGGAGCTGTAATGGAGAACAGCCTGTACCAAAGTTTAAAAAGCAAAAAGATAAATAAAACAAAGTTCTTATTGTCCAGTACAAACAAAGTAGAAAGAACTAAGACACATAAAATAATGACAAGAAATTAATGAGTTGTAAAACATTTAAATGAGGCAAACAAAGTGATGAGTCATACGGAAAGAAACAGAAATGTCCAGTTTCAGTGTTTCAACAGTTTGATAGTTTTACAGAGAGAAAGGAACCATTTTAGTGGATTTATTACGTAAGTTTGCAATGAACAGGATCACAGATGCATTACATGTAAGCAGACAAAACAGCACTAGTCATGCAGGTTTTTTAGATGGTCTGGGAGAACTCTTAATCTGCTCTGTGCTGCCTTTGAATTCATCTAACAAACATTCTTAGTGAGCCTTATGAAGAGGTATTTTTAAGATACTGTTGAGAAATTTGCTATACTTATATATTCGCAGTATCAACATTTTTGAACAAGTAAACTTAGTCTGCATTTCTTTCGTTTCAGAATTTTATTTCAAAAGAAAGATTTGTGTCAAGGTAAGTTATCAGAAAACAATTTTTTCCAACTGGTGCAAATCACAAGCTGTATGAAATCATGTAGCTCTCCAGATATTCACAGCTCTTTTGAGCACTTCTGAATTCTGTTTCTACTCTCTGATGTAGGAAAAACTTCCCTCTTGCTTTTATTTCTTGGCGGGGCAGGTAAGGGAGGTGGGTGATAGTCAGAGAACAGACAGAAAGGTAAGCGAACACGTACCAATATTGCAAACCATTGCAGAGACAGAAGAAAAAAGGGAAAAACAGGCATTTTCCTTCAAATAGATATTGGTATTTTCTGAGGAGGTAAGACTCTTAATTCCATCTTTTAGGAATCTTTTCACAGTGGACACAGGAGGAGCTGCTTACAATCTGGGCCAGTACTGATCTACACCCCACTACGTACTACTTTTTGGGAAGTCATTCATCATACATATAGGACAGGTACAGAAAAAGCTGCAGTGGTTAGGTTATAGGTATGAACTTAACACATCTGAATGCTGAACAGTGCTGAAACTACCACTGTGCTTGCCTGGCATAAGGGAAATAGCTTCAACTTCAGTTTTCACTGAGTAAAATAGGCTTAACAGTGTATTTCTTGTGACCTCCAAAATATGTAAAGCCAGCATGCCAGGGTCTCTTTGACAGGATCTTTTTTCATTAGCCATCAGTGATTTGCATGAATTATATTCCTGTCCTTCCATATACTTTACACTTATAGCTTTGCTTTTTCTACTGTTTTGCCTGGGATTTATCAGATCAACAGACCTTGGTGACTAAGCCACTATATTTACCTTTTTTTGTAGAAGATCTTGGATTAGCTTTCTTTTGACTTCTGTCATTTCCTTGCTATTCCAAAAAAATTTAAATGAAGGGTACAGAAGCACAGAAGAAGGAATGGTGAACAGTTTAATTTAAATTTGAGTGACACTTGGGTTTTTTTAAGCATGTTTATCCAACAATGTGGCACAAATAAATTCCACTCTTTATGGTAGCTTATATACACAGTAAGAGAAAGAGTAGAAAATTTGTCACAGATGCCATCTGAAAATGAGAAGAATACCACAAATGTTCCATAGAAATAAGTGGACTTCATCAAAGGCTTGTAGAAAAATCTCCCTTGACTATAAAAACTGTCTTGCCTATGTCTTCTCCCAGGAAGCTTGAGGAAGGAGTAAAGATTATTTCAGTTATTAGGTGAAGTATCTTTTTTAAAAGGCACTTTGAGTAGTGAAAACTACAAATAACAATTTGGTTTACTACTTTCTTTCTGAAATGGGTTACTTGAAGGAACACAATTTTAACTCCCTCAAAGCATCTGGTAGAAAGTTTGCTCATTGAGATAAGCCTCAGTAAGTGTAAATCTGTACTTTTTATTCAGCTTCAGATAGATGGGAAAGCATCAAGTACATCCTCTTCCAAGCAATTGCGGAAATAGAAACTACTTGCCAAAACAGGTATTTTCATCAGAAAACTAGGGCTAAACCATGCTTTCTGACAGATCTTGCTGAACCTGCTCCAGCAAATGAAAGGGTTTAAGTATTACTCAGTGCAGGTAGCAGACTAGCTTTTTTCATTTTTAAAATTATTTTTAAAAAAATTAAAATTAAAAAGAAGGAAGTTTACCTGTAGAAAAAGCAGCAAAATGTGCCAGTCAGTGAGACCAAGCATTAAAGTTGCATGTTTCACAATTTCTTTGCAGACTTGTCATGATTAAATGTCAGGATGAGACCTAGGCATTCCCATTCTTTGGGCCATCATTCCAGTTTTTATGGAAAGGACATGCACATGTGCACAGTCCAAGTAAGTGTGCTGTGGATTACCCAAGTGCACAGAGCGAGGCACTCAGCTGGCACTTTAGAGCTTATTCCAGTCTTTGTTTATTCCTCTTGTGTTCAGAGACAAAAGAATTTTTAGAGGATGACAAAGGATCCTTCAGGAGTAACTGGTTATTGTCAGATATAGTTGTGTGCAGATTTCCCAGGCGAAATCAAGCAAATGACTACAAAAGCAAGAATTATGTTTTCATCAAGTTTGACGTGAAGCTCTGGAAGCAATGAGAAAATAGGGAAGGAGAAATACAAAAACAAAGTAACTCATGTTCTGCCTTGGTTTAGCTTTGAACAATCAAGCGCTTGAAGGAATAAAACTTGAATTAAGCTTGTGAAGAGTTAGCCCTTTCAGTTAACAGACAAGCCAGCATTCAGCAAGGCCCTGCATGCAACCTTCTTTATTTATAGAACCACATGGATACTGGCTTTAACTCTGTCTCACTCTCAGATGTCATTCATGCCACCTTAAATAAGCAACAATTCCGGTCAAATGTGTCTAAAACCATCCACAAGCGCAGGAGAGAAGAAACTCTTTTCACACTCAGCTGATTGTGGGCAGGTTCATAACAGCCACTTCAACAATTTTGCTTTATCCCTAATAGGCTTCTTTTCTATCTCTCTTTATACTTCATCACTAGTAAACCTAAGACCTCTGATTCAATGCTTTCAGCAGCTGAAAGGATTTGAAAAATTATCTCCTATGATTCCCATTTTACATTAACTTCCCACAATTAATGCCTCTTTCTTTAGCTTGCTTTTAGCTTTCAAAGGCTGCTCCTGCATGGAATAAACCCTTATGCTTTGCTATTTAATCCTACTGAATCTTTTGATGCTCCTCTGAATACTTTTTCCTTTAGTGATACATCACCTGGGTTAGATATAAACAGCCTTCAAGCCAAGTATAAGATTTTGGCTTTCAGTGAGCTGGCTAGTTGGAGAGAATAGTAGAAACCTATAAGAAAAACAAAACAAAAAAACCCAACACAGAAGCCCTTGTTCCTGAGCTAGTGAGAAGTTTTTATGCCCAAACTGTAAGATAGAAGCACCTAACTAATACCCAAATACATATACATGCAGAAAAGTAAAAAAGGAGATGAAAAGTTCAGAGCAGAGATCATGGGTACCTTTACTTTGGGTTACTCAAATTTTGCTATTACTAATCTTCATAAAAGGAATTACTCCTTCACTCATATTGGCCTCACACCTGTTAGTTCCACAGAGATGGCACTTCATATGGAAGAAGAGAGAAAAAGTCAGCCACTGGACAAATAACTGACTTTCAACATGACTATGTGCATACAATTAAGTTTTTAGATCTTATATTTTTCACTTATCCGGAAGGACATGCACTAGATCCACCCTCCCATTCTTCTGGTGACATTTAACCCCTGTTTAACAACTTTCCAACCTCTCCACATCTATGTCCTTACTTACAAAAGATGTGTTACAACAGAGGAATCTTGGTGACAAAATAAAAATCTAGTATTTTGGCCACTGTTATCAGAATGTAAATTACATTATAAATTAGAACTACATAGGGAGAATCCAGAAACTTAAGGTGCTAAACAATGACCTATCTTGGATTTTCACATCTCTCACAAAAAACCCCACATGTAGAAAGTAAAACTTTCTATAGTTTTACTAGATGCTTTCATCTAGTTTCTAGATGAAAGCATCTACACCTGTTACTATGAAAACCATGATACTCCAAAATATTTCTGCTTCCCTTAAAAAGGCTTTCAAATATGCTCAAAAATAGACACAAACTAGAACACTTTGCTGAAATTACTGCTCTATGAGGAGAACAAGAATACTTCAGACAGGGGGATGGGAAGTTGAAGTTTCTTCAATAGAACAAATGGCAGATATGATTAAGTGTTCAAAAAGAATGTCACAGAACCAACATTAGCTGAAAGGCAAGTATCACAGGATGCATAGAAAGCTTCCACTGCTTTCTGCAGTTTGAACAGAGAAAAGCCAGACAAATTAACTAAAAATCTGGCCTGCCTCAACAGCAGCCACATCAAAGGAGAGTCAGGTAAACTAAACGGAGAATTTATTTTCTAAACAACATTCAAATCACCTACTGGGAAATGGCATCTAACCCACAACAATTCCCAGAACAAGCTTTGCCTTGTTCGGAAGAACAGGCTGACATAAGTCAAAAATGCACAAAGATCCTTGGCAACAGCTCAACAGTCATATATGAAACTGTCCTAGTCCTCAGCAGTATTCACAGACATTGTTTAATGCAGCTATGACTGCAACTCTGATCCTGCTGATAGCCATTCCATACAAAAAAAAAACCCCACCCAAACTCAGAAACTTCATACTTGCCACCAAAATTCATACAAGAATAGAATGATGAAAGATGACACTGAAGAGCAGCCCTGAGAGTGTAATGAATCACTACTAAGCACAGAGACACAGGCAACTGCTCCTCTCAAGAGGAGTTGGATAGAAGAGCTTACTTGCCAGAAACATGCTTGGACACCAAAATGAAGTGCTCAGGTGGTGCCTTAGGATCAAAAAATACACAGTGTTCAGATTACACAGTCTGGAGAGCAGAGGAAACTTGGAATGTTTTTGGCATTTCTTTTTCTCCCATTGCTGTAGGAAATTAAAGCAACATACCACCACAGGAAGATGGGCATTCATTTGGACACTGACCTCAGAACAGTGCTGAAGTTTTCTTCTTACTAGAATTCTGCCTTGTAGTTGGCTTAAGGAATGATATGCAGTTATTTAAGGTATGCAACCTGTTAGTCTGCAAATAAATGTTCAAGGCAGTAGTTAAGAAATATTGTGCTACCAAGAGGGACAGAACTTTAAACTCAAAAATTTTACGCTAAAAAATTCAGTAGAAAAATATACTTGCAAAACAAGTACCAGTCCCCGTCTTCGCCAGACCTCATGCTAGAGGAGGATGGAGGAACAGAAATGCGAACAAAGAGTGGACTTGGAGGACCTAGAAACCTGACACAAAATGTATTTGCATAGTGTGCTATCCCACTAGAAACTCTGCTTAACAAGCAGAGCAGCAGCCTGTAACGGATGAATGGTCTTCAAAAATTGCTTCTATGAGGCACAAAAGTGAAAGGAACGAGAATTTTCTGCCTGGAAGGAAATAGCACGGTTCAGCGTGCTGCAGCAGTCATCAGAAATCAGCACCTTTTTCTGGAGATTTGCATAAATAACTCCCTGATCTGCAGTCTTATTGGCTATACAACTGTGGGAAAACAATGTTTAAATAACAGCTTTCATCCCTTATTTCCAAATATTGTCAATGAAAATGGAAGTGCTGGAAAGCATTTTGAGATCTTCCATGATGAAAGGGGCTACGTAAATAATACATTTCTCCAGTATCTGAGAAAAAGAGGATAACGAAAATGTTTCTTCTTGCTCTTTGGTCTGCACAGCAATTCCCTAAGTGTGCAGAGTGTAAAGCTGAAAAGTATCTTCTAGAGTGACAATTAGCAACTGAATTACACCATGCAAAACACTTTCAACTCCTTCCTTAAATTCTAATGAAGTCATTCCCCATTATTAGCTAATATTAAAAGCCTACTGTTACATGAACATGTAACGAATACTGAAGTATCAGTGAGGAAGTGATATTACACGCTTCAATTTCTTATACAGTATCTGTGTTCCCATGGGTGCAGGCTATCATGTTCATCTTCTATAAATACCCATTCAAACTTTATCTGTTCTGGAGATGCTTTGTGCACGAGTTGGGAATGACTGAAGGCTTTGCACCTGTTTTTCACCATGTAGCAGGGATTTTGCTTTTGTAAAATTGAAGAGGATATTGCCATTGCCTCAGTCAGGCCCAAATAGCACCACATTAGGTACAGAGAGAAAAATTAGACTTTAAAAGGACATGTAGCAGTGCTGGCATTATTTTTGCATATTGTCACTTAGAGTGAACGACACTGGCATCAATACAATTCTTACTATCGTATAATATTATAGCTACCACTCAGTAAGTCAGCACCTGTACTCCCTGCAGGCAAATAAACACTTAGGAAAAGGAAAAAAAAAAAAAAAAGTGTTCCATAAAGCCTCAAGCTATTCAGAATAACTTAAGAGAACTCCCTGTTCAGGACAAATATTTTGCTTGGAAAAGGTTTTGGTGTTTGGAAACATTATTAGCTTGTATATAAACAAATACATGATAAAATGGGCTTATTTCACTGACAAAAAGCTGTAGTTCCCTTAGGCTTTAAAGGCATGTTGTAATCATTTTGATAAGCTATGTCTCTTTCTCAAGTCATACAACTTCTATATTTATGCAGACTCCATTCACATCTCTTATCACGCTTTGACTCCACGAGACCCTACAAATAACAGTTACTTAAAATGCAGCAGTCTATTTTTGGTTTTGTGTGGTTTGTTGTTTTTTGTTTTTTTTTTTTTAAATAGTGTTTCACATTAAGCCTGCCTTTTAGAGTCTGAATTATTTTCACATGCTCCAATTCTTATATGCATTAACAAATCCTATTCACTTATTTTCTGCTCCCCATGTCTGAGCTCAAAAACATTAGCCAAACTCAATAAAGCTGCCATCATCCAACTATTTTAAAACAAGAGTAACACAAAACAAAGGAAGGTTTTATGACTGAATTTCTCTGTAAGGCTACACACTATAGTTTGTTCTTTCCCACATTTAAAAAACATTTTTGATATCCACCTGTCAACTTTTATGTCTCCTGCTAATGGCACCAGTACCTTAATGTCATGCAAACATATTATTGCATTCATCCTACAATGAAAAGGAACCTCACAGGGACACAAGAGATCAGCCCAATTGAAACGTAATTAGTAACTGCAAAAAATAAGCATAGTGAAAAAAAATGGGAAAGAAATGGGACATAAATATGAAATCATTGTACTACTAAACAGAGTTTGTAAATTCTGTACATCAGAAATGAATTTTCAGGAAGTATAAAATAGTGTCAAAGAAGAAATCAAATATGAAATAGAGTCCATATGTGCAGAAAGAGTACATACAGGAAGACAACTCTGTTCTTGAGGAAAAAGAGTGTGACAGAAAATCTTGACTTGTGAGAAAGTGAAAAAGAAACAATTGCTTAACGTTACTCACATCATGTCAATTAAAAAGGTCCCCAATTAAACCATTAGGCAATAAATTTTAAGGGAAAACAAAGAGACTTTCTTCCTTGCACTCCACATGCTCTGAATCATGCCAAAGGATGCTGTGGAGCCTGTGAACAGGAATCAGATCAACCGAACACATGCAGTGAGGACACGATGCCTCCTGCAATTAAATGTAACAGTGCAAACATTGCTTTATGCCCATGGAACTCCTAATCAGTGCTGAGCACCAAACACTGGGAGACTGTATCAAAAGATGATTACTCTACCTAATTTATTCATTACTTCTCTAAGCATCCTTTACTGGAATTTTGCCAGCCATCTTATTTTAATAGCAGACATATTCTTACAAGCTACATTGTAATATGCCACAGAGTTTTTCTACTGAACAAGAAGAGGTTTTTACCCATCCTATAAAATTTGAACTGCCATCTGACAGTCACTGTTCTAGTGTGAACAACTATTTCCTTATTTTATTAGCAATACTAAGCACAATCAATGCCATTTGTCATGTACCACAGGAAAAAAAGTTTTTATATATATTTCATTAAAAAAAAATCCAGAGCTACTCATCCTACTAGTTATGAGGAGGTTTTGCTAAACTTGATTGAGTCACATCTTTCGTTCCTTCTTCTGCTATATATTTTTTTCAGTATATAAAAGCGTTTTCTTGAAATTTGCTAGCAACATAAAGACACCAAGAACTTTCTGTGCCTCAAGCAAGCACCTTGGGAAGGTTGAAAGTAGCTGAGTCTGTTTAGCCTGATTGCACTTTCAAATTTAAATCTCAGCGAACTGACACTTAACATCAAGAATTTTTCTTGGTCTACCTGTGGATAGATGATTTCAAAGGAGAAATGCATTTTTAACTTCCACCCTGACTGGGTTAGACAAAAAAAAAAAAAAA
>VXBT01011962.1:428163-654296 GCA_013400235.1 Oriolus oriolus
AAAAAAATTCCAAAACAAATGTAGAGAGTTGCAGACCAGAAATATTAGGCAGAACTCCAGAAATTCTTTGAAAGCAAAACTGAGAATCCAAGCGACTCATGAGATTGAACAAAAAAACCGAGGAGTTAATGGAATATTTATATACCTAAACTTATTTTAGTCAGTTTAGAAGTGACTTTTCCATGACAAAAAGATACACATATATTAGGCAACAGTCTTGGCCAAGGTTGAAGTTCAGCAATTATTTACTTTCCCTTGCTTTGAAGTGTGAAAGTGCTGTTGAGCTTGGCCTGAAGGCATTCACATCAGCTGAGCACAAGACTTCTGAGTGTAGCCAATCTGTGTGCTCATGATTTTTGCAGCTCCTGGGGTTGACTAGTTATCCAAAAGGCAGCAGGCATTTCCACAGAACACCTTGTGAAGGATTCCATGACAGCTCACTCAATGAGCATCACAGCTTCGACTCTTCTGTGGAGTTTACCTCTCTCCTACCTACAAACAACTGACAAGTTAAGTCAAGATGCTGAACAGGAATCAATTTAAGGCTGCTGCTGAAGTAATAATATCCTTTACCAACATGATCCACAGTATTTTAAGTGAGGTTTAACATGTACTATAAACAGTATCATGGAAGGACCATTAATAAGCATCTGTGCTATTTTAAAACAACAGGTGGTGAGATCGTTTCACCACAGTTATGTGCTCACCATATGTGTAAGTGGAAATTCTGTAGGAGGTAGAAGGCAAATGAGTGAACAGTTAGCAAATATATATATTATATAATATATATATAATTATATGGATATATTAAGATCTATATGATCTCATTAAAGCTGCAGCACATTTCATGGGCTAGCTAACAGATGCCAAGATAACTTCGATGTACCTTTGGATCTTTTGGAATAGTTGCTAGAACAAAAACGTGACAGAAGAAGCAGTCAAAGTAAGAGAAACTAAGACTGTATGTTGGCATTAGACCTATTTGCCTACCACATCTGATGAATCACTGGGACATGAGTGCAGAAAGGGATACAGAACTGTGCAGAGACCAGGCAGTTGCCACAAAGGCAGGTTAAATTCCCCACGAGTCCTGTAAAGGCAAAGAACAGCAATGCAGCCAATTTTAAAATTAATCTTAATAAAGGTTAGAAAACAAACCAAATTCTGCTAGAGAGAACTACACCCCAGCTGACATTCTGTAGATTCTTCTACAGCAGCTCTTCCTCAGAATTCATGTTTTATACTTGGTTCAGCCAGGGAAGAAGAGCAGAGATACCCTGGGATGCCTTTACAATCACAGAAGTATGACCAGCTCAGTCTTCAGTATGTGAGGAAAGACAAAACCCACAATCATATCTCATTGGTTCTATAATAAGAATTAAAGGAAAAAGAAAAGAAATGTTTTTATCTGGCATTTGGCTGGGACATTTGCACCAACTGTCCTATAAGAGTCCATTTCGTGTTACTTTCTCCTCTGATGAGATTATATTTTAAGACTGGGATATATACTGGAAACATACAGTTCTTGTATAATCAGATCCTTTCTTTTATAATGTTGTCTTAATAAAGTAATTTTCTAAGAGTAGACAATACAGAGACATTCTCAAAGCTAGTCCCTCGACACATCCTGAAAGCAATACATATAAACAGACCCATGCTTGTGCTGCTGTTTACACACTGTCCCCTTCAAGGGAAAGGCTTCAATCAGCTTTCTTTTGCAAGAAGCATACATGAACTCTGCACTTCTGTCTCCATATTTCATATTAAACTCAAGGGCTCATTATCTGTGTTGTGAAGTGCTGACTTACTTGACTGTGTCAAATTCAAAATAAAAAGAGAATCAATACCTGTCTTGTTGCCACCACTAATATATTATAAATGGATAAAACTCTTAGTTCTCCTTAATGATAGCTACCTTTGCAGTTGACTGGGCACTCACATAAAGATCCTCTATTGACAATTGCCATCTATTGACAATTAGTCCGACATGAAATCCATTTGCATAGTAGGAGACAAAGTTTCAGTTTGTGTCAGGCATTTTTTTTCAGAAATCATTTTTTTCTCTCCCAGAAACATGAGCTATTGCACATGACGGACATGCATTTGGAAAGTATGAATGCATTTGTTCTTCAGAATAAAAATGGTGTATCACTACTGTTGAAATACTCTTGATTGTTTGCACATGCTTATGTACATAGTTTTAAGTTTGTTGTGTAACATCTGTCCCCTTTTACGCTGCTCAAGCCTTTTTTTATAGAATTCTTAAATTGGAAAAAAATAATCCAACTGAAAGCCTAGTAGCAACGTAAGTGAAAAATGACCTGCTTGCTCTGAAACATGGTCATTTCGGTTAGTTCAAATAGCACCTGGAACATAATTTTTAAAATTCTCATAATAACAGAAAATATATTTAACTGAAGTGTTTCATCTCAGCCCTTGGAAAGGACCACAAATGAAATCAAACCTCTGCAACTTCAAGTGCATTCAAGGTCAATGGGTTTTCCAGTTTGTTCTGCTACGGAAACAAGCCTTTTGCAAACATACCCATCTGGTCCCCACTAATAAAATTGGGTAAATGAACCTGCTAGTTCAAAGGCTGACGGCAGCCTAGAAACCTCAAAGATAATTAAGCTCTTACAAATCTGAAGAACAAACCCAGATGAAGTGCTCCAAAATAGCAGAACCTCTGAGGAAAAGACAACTGAATCTCAGCTGCTACCCAGTCTGTCTGGCACCAACCAGCTGGCCAACTAGGCTGTTCTTCCAGTCAGTGGTGCTGTTGCCCCAGATCAACCACAATAAAGATGCTTTTCTTTGGTTGACAGAAGTATGGAAGTTACAGTAACAGAAGGAGCAAGAAGAGTTCTGGGAAAGAAATCTGTAGGAAGTGGATTTACATCAGTTACACCACTGAACTAAACTCACATTATTAATTAGATACACTTTTTTTTCTATGGACACATGCACATTCCACCATTTGCCTTTAGAGTACACAAGATAAAAACAAAAGCAATTCAAGTTTGCAGTGGGGTTCTTGGTCAACCACTACCTCATCTCTGCTACCATCTTGTTTTAAAAAAATGTTAACAAAGAGTCTTGAAATATTAGGTTTGCCAGGAAGCACAAAGAGCTAAATTTGCTGTTGTAACATTGTGTCAACATTAGTGAGTACTCATACTACCCTGTGCTTGCAACAACTGACCAGGAGGCCATTACTTGATTTCTTCACTTCAGTGAAAAAATTGACTTTATATAGAATGGCTGAGCTAATATGTGAAGCATCTGAACTCAGCTACATGGTTTCTTTTTCCAACCAAATCCAACTAGAGAGGAAATCAGCTGAACACTGCAAACATTGCAACCTGTGAAACAGTCAGCCATGCTTAATTCTAGACAGGAAAAACCAATAGAAATGTTCTAACCAATGCTTCCAAGTGTTTTACAGGAACAAAATAAATGTATGGTAGATGAAAGATACAGCTTTGACAAAATGAGATTTTTTTTTTCTATAGTTTGAAATACATACATTGCATGTGCCATGACATGCTTAAAGCAGTAAGCCTATACATGATCATAGTTAATGACTGTGTTTCAGAGAAACGATTTGTCTGTTGGACTGACTTCTGACTGCAATTCATCACTCGCTCTTTGTTTCAGCCTTGTGAAGCCTCAATTGTTTTCATACACATTTTCTGTCTCTGTAGCTGTCATTTGCCTTCTGCATACCCAGCAACAGTACTGACTGTATTTGAACATCTTCCCAGAAATAATGACAACAAACAAAGCAACTCCCTGTTACCTCCCTAAGTATTACTTCTGTCACTCTAGCACCATGACCAGAGGCTTCAACCACAACCAAGAATCCCACAACTGTGTGAGCTTCTCTGTGAATGCTTCGGTAACAGGATCCTTGAAGATGGACATACAGGTAAATAGACATTGAATAAAACACCCTTCAGCTTCCAGTAGTCTGCTTCCTTTTTCATTAAGAACAGATTAATTCCCAATTCTTTACTTCCCAGAGACACAGTCATTGCTTCCATTTCCAAACCAAGCCATTAACCATTACATACGCAGATAGTGCTTATTCTAATGAGCTGCCTCTGCACATCCACCTCCTGTATTGCCATACCTGCTTTAGGGCAAGTTTTCTTTTTGAAAGCAGAATAAAGTTACACAAAACACAAAAACAAACCAACCAACAAAAGACCCCAACAAAACCCACCAGTGTATCAGGCACAGAAATAGGTCAGGCAGATTTTTTTCCTTCTTCTCAATTCCAAAACACCATTCATTTGATGTTAAGACCTCTGTACGTACCACGATGCGCAATGTCAACAGCCAAGCTACAATGTGCATACATTCCTGTTTTTTCCACTTCTACAGGTGATATGATGGAACAGCAACTCACTAATTCTTCCATTAACAAACAAATGCATTTGAATTTTGCTGCTATTTTGTTTGTCACGAACCTTGGGCTAGATGGTAAAAATTAATAAAAGGAAAAAAACCACACAAGTCTTCGAAGAAGACGACAGAATCCATTTTGGTGTAAGGGCCGGTTCTCCAACTTCTACACTCTTTAGTTCCCTGTGAAGCGACGTCCAAATCCAGGAACGTGTAAGAGATGACATATTTTTTTGCTTCTGTTCCCCTGAAGCCCTTCTGCCCTAAGATGTCTTCCCCGTCACTCGAGGAACGCGCATCGGACTGGGGAGAGCCCGGGCAGCCCGGGGTGCAGTCCCGCACCTGTCGCAGCCCTCCCGCTCTCGCCCCCGTGCTGTGCTACGCCACTGACAGGCTGCCCCCGACACGGGCACCGAGAGCAGCCCGGGCCGCCGAGCGGGGAGCTGGCACCGAGCCACCGCACATCCTGGCCATGGAAGATAAAACGCAACACTGTGGCGCTTCAGAGGGGGCAGCCTCGCCGCTTTTGGAGGGAACCACGGCAGAAGGGAGAAGAGGGAAAGAGAAGGAAGCTACGAGCCCCAGCACCGCTCCAGACGCTGCCGGGGTGGGCAGCCGGCAGAGCCGAAGCGGAGGCTCGCAGCGGCAGCGCCGCGTTTCCCCGGCCGGGCAGCGCCGCAGCGTTCGCCGCCCGCCCCCGCGCCCGGCAGCTCCCGCTCACCTTTCAGCGACCGGCTCAGCGCATCTTCCTCCCTCCCTCCCTCTCTCCCGCAGCGGCTGCTGGTGGCGGCCCAGAGCCCCTGGGCTCGGCGGGTGCCCGGCGCTGTTCCTCCCTCAGCCGGCGGCAGCTCCCGCTGTCACTTCCCCCCCACATCCCGCCGGCGGCGGCGGCGGCAGCTGCTGCTCCTAAATTCACGGCGCTCCGGCGGCGTGAAGTCATCCTCCCCGCCCCCTCCGCGGGCCGCCGCACTCCGCTCCCGCCGCGGAGGGGGAGACGGCCCC
This sequence comes from Oriolus oriolus, assembly GCA_013400235.1. Taxonomy (NCBI): domain Eukaryota; kingdom Metazoa; phylum Chordata; class Aves; order Passeriformes; family Corvidae; genus Oriolus; species Oriolus oriolus. The sequence continues at coordinate 433,573 of VXBT01011962.1, forward strand.
GCCGCCCGGCCGCCCGAGCCCCGCGGGGCCCTGGCCTGGCGCTCCACCCGCACCGGGGGGGCCGCCGCTGCCGCGGGCACACCCGTGCCCGGCTGCCCGGGAGCTTTCGAGGGGCGGCACCGTCTCCCTCGTGCGGTGGCGGCCCGCGGGACCCTCCCCAGGCACGGCGGCGGGATGGGCCGCTCCGCCCCGCGCCAGCCGTGCCCTCCCGGGAGTCCCCTCCGCGGCCGCGGGGAGCGCGGCGCTCCCGCCCGGCGGATGGGGCTGCGCGCCCCTGTGCCCGGAGCCGCGTCCTCGCTGCCCGCCCGGCCGTACCGCGCTGAGCGGCGGGGAACGCGGGAGGGCAGCTCCCGCCGCGCTGCAAGGCCGGAGCCAAGGGAGCGCGTCCCCGGGGGGAGCTGTGTGCCTGGGTCTCGCCGTTTGAAGGGAAATCCGCTGTAATCCCTCGTGCTCGTGTGTGGGCTCCCTGTTCCCACTCTCACCTCTCGGCCTCCGGGCGCTTAAGCGCTCCTCAGCTCGCTCCCCTGAAAAATGCAGCGCGCCCTGGGATGCAGGAGAGCTCCGCTGGCAGTGGCTCCTGCTCTGTGCCTGGAAGGGGAGAGCAGAGGATAGGCACCGTGCTGCGCTCAAGGTCACCTGGGCATGCTTCCCTCTTACCAAGGGCGTCCTGATATTTCTGAGACCCAGCAGTAGGCAGCATGTCTATTTTTGTTACTTACAGAGTGCTGTGCACATACTGAGTGACCGACAGGCTTGTTAAGAAGGCTGGATTCCTATCACAGTTTACAGTCCCACGACCCATCCCATGTGCTGGACAAGCACAGCTATGTTGGCGCATAAATAACACCAAGCAGTCTAGTTTGGATTGATAATGCATGTCACTGGTGCATGTCAAATCATTGCAGTCTGAGAGCTCTTCATATCTTAAGAGCAAGGCAGGGTTGTGTCTGGTCAAGAAAAGCCATGCTGGATGAGCTCCCAGAATAAACAAACACGGGAGTTTCCAAGGTGCTGTGCCTGCTCAGTTGACCCGGTGGTCAAGTGGTGGCCTCGGCAAGGTTTTGGAGTAGACCCGAGCTGGAAATGTTGATGATTTCCATTGTGGCAAGGTCTGAAACGCGAAGAGCTGCTTCAGTGGCTTGGGTGTAAATAGGAAGATTGTAGCAGTAGAGGAAAGCAGCAAAGAGAAATCTCATTAAGGTAAAGTTCTTAGTCTTTCAGATGAAATATAAAAACTCTGAACTTAAGTTCCCTTTTGGGAGTTCATTGTGTTTATTTTTGCAGTGGTTATGGTACGGCTTTTCACCTGTGCAGTTCTGCAGTTGCTCTATTTTGGGCTGCACCTATTTACTCCCTGCCTTGAACCTCTTCTGTTGATTGGCGTTGCAGACCTGAATGTGCCGCACTGGCAGCATCTCAACAGGGGTAATTCATCTCGGTGTTATGTTAGGTGATTAAAGGCTCATCTCCACATGCACAGAGGAGTTTAGGGGCACTTGGGCATGTGGGAGCCGGGTCAGACAAAAAACATATCCAGCCCCTCCCAGGGAAGCCTTAGTTCCCATGAAGGTGGGGGACACGCCCAGGAATCAACCAAAAAGCTCTGTGTGGGTGTTACTGCCTAGGGCTACACGATACATTATGGGATGTATAATAGAGCATTTTGGGGTTTAGACTTATGGGATGTTTAGGGGAAGAGCCAAAGGCAGGGAAAGGAAGGGATGAAGGTGATATGGGAATGAGCAAGTGTGAGAAAATAGTGGGATGAGGAGGTAAATAGGGCTTGTCCTGTGTAAACAAACTGCTGGTCAGTCTGCTTGTCTGGCTATGCCATGCGCCTGATCAGCGCAGTGTCTCCTAGTCTAGACTCTTTTTCTAAATCTTACTGTGCGAGAGGTCTCCCTGTGCTATGTGTGTGTCTCTGCATGGGTGGAAGTGCCAGCAGCAAGAGTCACACCTCAGGTTACAGGGACCCATGCCAGAGAGGAGGACAGGATTTCACCGTTCATGCCATCTGTGATTGAGTGTTTCTGTCTGTGTTGATCTGTGTGGTTCGCCTTGTGCTTATTTATATATATGTGTGTTTGTGTATACATACTTTTTCTGTGTGTGTGTCTGTTAGGAATGTGTGTTCAGACTTGCTGCTGACTAGGCCTAGGAAAACGTTGCTATGGCAGCCTCTCTTCTATTGGGCTATATGGTTCAGCAACTCCTGATACAATTCACTAAATAATTAGCATACTAGAAAATCCTAGAACTGTGCAAGAGTAGGAATTACTATTATTTAATTTTTATTATTTCTTTGGTAGCAGTAAATTCCAGAGTCATGAGAAGTAAATGCTCTCAGCCCAAGGGTTTTAATTAGTACTATTCAATATACATAGTTGCAAAAACAAGGCAATGAGTGAGACACCTATAGGATTTTATTTTAGTGGAAAAAACGTATAGATATTAATCATTTAGCAACATTCAAAAAGCCTGTTCTACTCAGAGGATATAATCTTTGATTTAGTAATCATGAGTTCAATCAGTTTAAATTGAATGTCAATATAAATTGATTGAATTCTAAGCATTTTGGCTTTAAAAAGTATGCTGTAGGGAAAATAAAAGAAAGAAAAAGAAACAGTGAGATCTCTTGAACATCTGAATATGGGGAAAGTCTCGAAATTTCTTTAGTAAGTGAGAAAAACATTGTATAAGGAAGACTGCTTATTTGCAAAGGGAGTGAGTTCAAACAAGATAGCAGAAGTAGTGGGAGGATAAAGTTGTGTCTTAGAGGTTAGAAACAGCAAGGGTGAGGTTAGATTTGCCAACGTTCAAACTAAATTAGATTGTTAAAATAAATAATAAACAGCAAAAGGTGCATCACTTGTAAAAATGTAAAGAAATCCTGAAATTAAGAAGTTGAGCTCTTTTTTTTTAGTGAGGAAGGGGTGAAAAATCAAGGCAGTCCCACTCAAACTGAGTACTGGTTTTCCTGATAATTGCTGACTGGAGTAAAAGGTGAAGCAAAAGAAAAACAGGGAAGGGGAATAAATGAATGTATACAAATGCATGTTACTGTTTTCACAGGGAGATTAAAATCAAGAGTGTGTTCAAGTCAGAGGAGTGAAGCTCCATCTAAATTTGTTAAGTCAGAGGTGGTGCCCTATTCTTGGAGATTGTCAAACAGTACCAGTATTTGTGAAATGAAAAGAGACCTAGGAATTTTAAGTTACATGACCTAGTTCGTGATAGTATGCAACACTGAATTTCAGGGATGTTTTTACTATGGCACCCTTTTGATAAACTGCAGAATATAGGGATAGATGTACATGTAAGATATTAGGAATATGAATTAGGAATATGAAAAGTGGTCCTGTTAAGAGAAGATAGCATTCTAGAGAAAAGTTAGGGGTAGCATTTCAAAAAGTAATTTTGGATTTGATTTTTTAATGCATTTTCAGAAGTGGTCTTGGTAAGTAACTATAAATGAATTAAAATTGGATAAAACCCCACAGGCAATATACAGGATGTTTGGAATATCATGCTAACCAGATAAAGAGTAAAATCGTAGCGCTGGGATAAAGTTTGAATGGAAACAAAAAGCCAAAAAATTTGATTATACACTAGGGACTCATCATCTGGAAATCACAAAGGAAAAGAAAAAAATTCTGAAGTATTATTAGATTATTATAGAACGACTCTGAGCTAGCAGTGTCATAAAGTTTTGAAAAAGGAAAGTGTATTTTTATTGCACACCCACTGTGGCTAGGATAGGTATTCTATACCTGGAATTCTGTTGACCTGGCTGTATGTCTCTGCTTACCTCTTCAAGTTTACTGTGGCGACAGTTGTCAGTAGAAAGTGTTACAAGTAACAAATAGTTTTACAGAAAGCTCTTTCTTCTTTACAATTAACCAGTGACTTGCTGACACGTAGATCAAGGAGTCAAACAGTGTGTGGCCAGCTAGTTTGAAAAATGAGAAAAAATGGCAAGAATCAAGTCCATCCAGAGAATAATTTGTAGAAAATATGTAAACAGGGCAAGTATGCAAGTTTATCTGAGCTATGAATTGTAACATGAAAGTGGAGAAGATACCTTCATACATCACCTCTAGCTTTGACTTCTGTGTGTCTGTAGCTTAGAGAATGTGTGTATATTTCCTGAGTTCTTGGACTTTGTTCAAAGTAGGCCCTTTTGATTTTACTTAGGCATTTAATGTGTCAAAAATCTATTCCATAGATTGTGTAGCAGTATTTAGTAGCTTACTGGAGCTTTCTGAAGCTCTCCTGTTAGGAAATAATCACAGTCTTGCACACATATATGAAGGTGAGCATATATTTATGTAGAAACATAAGACTTTTCATGAGCATTAGGACCTTCAGGAAGTTCTTAATAAAATGAAGTCTCCTATAGCTGACTTGGCTTTTTTACAAGTTTTCTTGGTAAAAATCGCATAAACCATGAAGGTTGGTGAAAGTGGATCTTATTTACAAGACATTTTACTAATGAAGGCATATGTTATATGGAGAACTGTTGTGGTTTAGACCAGACAGCCACTTGCTCATGACCCCCACAATGGGGTGGGGAAGAGAACTGTTGTGGTTTAGACCAGACAGCCACTTGCTCATGACCCCCACAATGGGGTGGGGAAGAGAACAGTAAAAGGCAACTTGAGGGTTTAGATAAGGACAGTAAAGCAAAAACCACACACACAAGCAAAGCAAACCAAGGAATTCTTTCAAGATTTTCCATCTGCAGGCAGGTGTTCAGCCATCTCCAGGAAAACAGGTCTCCATCACACATAATGGTTACTCAGGTAGACAAAAGCCATCACTCTAAATGTCCCCCTGTTCCATCTTTTTCCTCCAGTTTAATATGCCAAGCCTGATGCCATGTGATATAGAATATCCCTTTTCGGTGTCAATTGGGGTCAGCTCTCCCAGCTGTGCCCCCTCCCAACTCTTTGTTCACCCCCAGCCTGCGTGCTGGAGGGGTGAGAAGCAGAAAAGGCCCTGATGCTGTGTAAGAGCTGCTAAGCAATAATGAAAACATCCCTGTGTTATCAACACTGTTTTGATTACAAATCCAAACCTTAGCACCATACACAGCTATTACGAAGAAAATTAGCCACAGCCAGTAGTACAAGAACATAAGAAGAGGCAAGGACCACTGCACACAGGCTTCTTTAAAGTTTATACTCCTGAAACTAGGAAAGTTGGTTGTACTGAGTATAAAGAAGAACTCTGATCTCCCATCAACTTTTTTTTTTTTTTTGCCTAAATACCCTACTTCTTATGGACTTTTTTATGTGGCAATAATCTATGGTAAGTTATTTTCATGTCTTCCGAAATTCAGATTCTTTTGGAGTCTGCAGTGCAAGCCAGTGTGCTGTTTCCTGAAGAGCAATAGATAATTCTGTTATAACCAGTTTATTTGTCATAGTTTGCCATTAGCTTTTTTTTCCCCTTTTAATAGCAAACTGAGTACTAATGCACACTTTAATAACAAGGTTTTTCTGGATATCCTCAGATTGCATTTAAATGAAAGCAAGACAATGGATAAACAGTTCTTATGAATTTTTACCAATTATTTTAACAGATGTGGGCAAAAAGTTTACATAAACATTCAAAAAATGACTGAAAAAAACAATTGTCATCTGTCAACAGCAGTGCAGTTTAAGATACTGAGCATTATTTTATGGTTCCCATGGAGAATATAGTAGGCTACAGTAGATTATAGTAGAGTACAGTAATATTCCTACTGGATAGCAAAACAGTCTTACTGATGTTGAAATACAATGTAGGAATGCACCATAAGAACCCTTAATTACCCCCCTTAATAAGTTAATATCCAACTGATCCATCTGGAACTGTTTATTTGAAGTAATTTCAGGTCCCACAAATAAAGTTATGCACAAAATAAAAATTGCTATAGGCTTTCTACTGAGAAAAGACAATATTTTAAAATGTTGATATTGCAAGTATCGTTTCTGCAGATATTTTTAAAGAGCAAATAGTTTATGCTCTTTCCATGACCACTGTTTCACTTCCTTACTCTTCCTTTCTTTCTTTATTCTTTCTTTCCATTATAGATTTATAAGGTGTTAAGTAAATTAGGTAAATTAATACATTTTGTTCAATTGGTTGAGGTGTAATATATATGCCAAAAACAGTGACTCAAAAGTACTATGATGAAGAAGAACACTGCAAGATTAACCGCAATGTCAACAATACTCAAACAGACTTCTTTATAACTGAAACCATTATCAAGAAAACATTTTTAAAGTAGTGATATGTTTCTGCAATGATTCCCAAACCATTTGGAAGGGAATAATTTTAAAAGTAAATTCTAGTTGATCACTTAATAACTATCAAAATAATATGAATTAAAAAGCATTCAGTATATTATTTTCTAACCTTCAGCAATAGGAAATTTCAGGTAATATGATCTGGTTGTAAATAGTTTAGAATAACCAAACTCTGGATGCAGAGAGCCAGTGTTTCTGAGTATCCTCCTCTTAGTGCTAGTTGCTTATTTTCTTAGACTGGGATGCTCAAATTTTCAAGGCAGGGACTGACAAAGATTCAGTTTGTACAACACTGTTAGGCATGAGCAAAATGCATTGATAATAATTTATGACACTTAATGATACTACGAAGTTTTGACTTAGATGCACAGGACTCAGCTGAACCCTAAGTTACAAGTTATTTCAGCTGAAAGTAATGGTAGTTGTGTGTGCACAGGGGCAGAGCCTGGCCCTTAGCCTCCTTGACGTCAGCAGGAACAGATGTGTTCTCCTTTCTTTTCTCTTGGGGCTTCCAGCATTGTCTTATTACAAAGGAGTATGATTTTTGTAAGGCTTTAAATTGAAACCTGCTTGGGTTTTCTCATTTTCCACTGTCAGCTTCATTGCTCGCTTATATGTTTTCTAAGGCTGGTAGGAATAGTAGTCCCATCATAGCATTTTCTATGTTTACAAATACTTTACTAGAATTGTAATATAAAGCATCCTTCCAAGTGGGAAAAATAACTTATAACAATGTAATGTTGCTATAATGCATATGCCATACGGGGAGAAATTAAGACATTAAGCAATCTCAATTCTGGCATTAGCCATAATGTTTTCTGAGCTCTTGACTTGTCAGCCTTCGTTTTTTCACATTTTTCAATGTCGTGTGTGAAATCTGGGGGTTTTTTAAAGCAAAAAAAATACTGTCGTGGCAATTCTAATACCTACGTAGATCTCCAGTATGTTTACTTATGTGAATGGATATCTAGTGACCTAGTGTGAAGTTGTCCCTGCCCATGGCTGGGGGTTTGGACTAGGTGATCTATAAAGGTCCATTCCAACCCAAACCATTTTATGATTGTATGGTATTAAAGTGTGAGGTAGTACTTTACCTTTTGCTTCCATAACTATGTGTCAACAGTACAAAACCAAAAATGAGAGAATCCTGTCGTTTGTTATTCATGCCCTGTTCTATCATCCTATTGGATCTTCAACCTAATTCCCATCTGCAGGTTTCTTACACCAGCCTGTTTCTTTGACTGTCATCAATGCAGATTTTAAATTCTGTAAAGTTTTAATCCTGATTTCAGATTTCTTCTCTTACACCTGTTTGTTTTAGTGGAGGAATCCGTTTAAGATGACTCAGTGAGTCCAAGTGCTTATTGTTATGCAAAAGCCTTTAAAAAGGGATTTGTCCAAAAGATTGTCATCTCTTCATTTACATTGCAGCAGAGAGCCTCTTGCAACACAAATCTTTAATTAAAAAAAGAAAAATAAGAAAAAGATTGCTACCAAAACTTGCAGTGCATAACAAGGAAGAGAGAAGCAAAGACCATGAGAGCTGCCAAAACCCAGTGCCTTTGCAGATGCAGAAAATTTGACCGCAAAAATGTGTCAGTGTTTCTGTATATTTTTGATTATTCACTGCCAAAAAAATTAAAACCAGCGAAGAAACATGAGAATCCTGTCCATCTGACCAGAGAAAATACATATTTTCCTAATTCCATACCTAGCGCAACCCATTTCTCAGTAATGTCTCAGAACCACTAAAACTTTGTCTAAAGCAATTCCTAAAACTGAAGATTGCCTGTTTTCCTTCTGTATATTAGCTTTGCTTCCTGTTTCCCTTTCTGTACCCCTTTTTGTTTAGTATTCTTGGGCAAAAAAATTCAGTTCAGAATTAAATAAAAAACCCAACAATTTTGGATGGTAGCTAATCTTAGTTTTCTAAATAAAAGAAGCTTGTGGGTTGCTTGTAGTTTTTTAAATGTTGGTGTGTAGGTGGCAGTTAAACATATCCAGCTATAGTTTGCAAGGCATTTGCAGTTCTCAGTTGTTTCTTTGGGTACCATCTTTTGAAACTTTTGATTAGGTCCCTCCTCCTGCCTTTTCTTGTACAAGTCTAATTCTTCCTGACTTCAGTGCAGTCAGGACAGAACTGGATATATGGAATTGAGGTTGATTGATAGTCATTATTAGGAATATATTTTATCAGTTAAGACACCTGCCTGTTTCCTGAGAAATCTTTTATTTGTTGTACAGGTGTGTGTATGTCGTGATTTTTTTTTTCTTCCCTACAGACTGAAAAGAAGCAAATTCATTATTAATAATTGCTGTGCCCAAAGCTGTTTGGTGATTTTGATTAACGTGGTCAGGGGTTTGGGGCTTTCTGCTTAAAGGTAATTATTTTCCAAACCAAGTACTTCAGTGATTCTGTATCAGTGCTAGTGAACATTCTCTCCCAAAACATAATAGTATAAAAACTAACTGACTTATAAGTTATTTTGGTTTAGTTTTGCTCTTTCATTTCTGAATGTATATTGGAAAATTCTGTAACTGCTACTTGCACCTGCCCACTCACAAGCTTGATGCCTCCATAGGAATCCCACTTTCAAGTCACTCTTCTGTTGTGATTGTGGATTTATTTGAGTCTGTTTATGTTGCTAGAGCAAACTGTGTCAGACGTGAAACAGAAGAAACAATAGTCTTTTGGAGATTACTTTCTCAACAATATGTTAGTGGGACATTATTTTGTCTTATGAGGGGGAAAAATGGATGGAAATGTAATGGAAATGGAAAAGTAATACAAATTTCAGCAAGAGCTGCATGGAAGGCACAACTGTCACAAAATTCTTCTGCAAGGACATTTTTCTCCAGTCCAGAAAGAAAGGATTACCAAGGAGCAATTTGTAAGAGATGTAGTAGGTGTTTTAATGAGCTCAGATATTATTATTGTGATAAACAGGGGAATAAAATCGTACTATCAGTTGAACATTGACATTTTATAATGTGTGGAATTTTATTGTACTTGTAGAGATATGAACACTCAGATAAAATTGTGTGAAATGAGCCTTGGATGCACAGGTAATATCTTCCAGAGGTAATATCAAATTGCATGACAATGGAGCAGGAGAGCATGCTCCATCTGAGAAGTGCTGTTGGACAGTGTATGCCAGCTGTCTCAAGGCAATAAAAGATTATTTAAGTGGATAAGTAGCTGACTAGCACAGACTTATAATTTTCAATTTGTAGGCCAAATGTATCTTCTAGTTTTTTTTCTAATATGACCTCTGACGCTGATGCCCAAAGTTACAGTTTTATTCACTTCAGTTTTATGAGCAACAACAATTGTCATCATCCTTTGCATGTGAAACCACAGATACAGGAATGCGCAAAAATGCGCACTGCAATCAAACTTATGGGATAGAAAGTTCACTGTTCTGGCAATGTTATGACTTTGCATAGGCAGGGCATGTGGCAAAGCCAAAAAAAAGGATATAGTGGTAATTAGTAAGAACATAAATAACATTTTTGGTTGCATAGCAAAATAGAAAAAAGAAACCCCAAGCATATTTTAGAAATGCGTTGAACACAGATCATGGCTGAAATAAAATCTAAAAGGACAGCAGAAGAATAGTAGGGACAGAACTCTGAGAAGGCAAAGACAGGAGCTAAGGAAGCTACTTTGAAGGCCACCCTAAAAGAAGTGGGAAGAGACCAAGGACGCTGTTTCACACAAATGAAGAAAGGAAAAGATCCCACAGTCAGCAGGTTAAAAATCAGTGGGAAGTAGGAAGTACTCCTGGTTCTGAGATTTTTGGAGAGTGGTGGGAGGACAGAGCAGAAGCTTGTTTTTTCTTGCTTTTCCCTTCTTTACCCCCCTAAAAATTCCCTTCCTTTGGTTTCTTAATACAGCTACTGCATAAATCAATAATGCTGTTCATTTTTTAGTTTACTCCAGAGTATGAGTTTTCAGGGATTTAGTGGATATATTGCTCTATATTGAAGAGCTTTTCAGCTGAAAGTTGCCCTTAGATGGGGAATAGACTCTCAATTTTTCCAGTTATTTTATTTCAAATATCTCTAAGAGACTTTGGATTATGATCTTCCATTTAATTATTGTAGAAAATATTTTCTAAGTGAAAACTACATCTGAAATGGAACGTATTTTTGTTGTATGGGCTTGGCAATACTTAATTATGAAAAGTTAAATAAAATTATCAGCCAATGAGACATTAAATAAAATCCTTTTACAAACAGCCACAGCAACATTTCTGTGTCTTAAGCGTTTGATGCTGGTTATCTGTGAATATTCTGTACAGATAATGTCCTTTTGTTAATTTTGCAGCTACAAGAATCTTCATTAAGCTAGCTGATTAATTGTAGTTTTTATCTTAAAAGAGACAAAGTTAATAGACTTGTCTATCAACTTGTTTATTCATAAGATCGTCGTTATTGCTGCATCTTCATTGAGAAGGAGCTCTGCTGGGCAAACCGAGATACTGTCTAAAACTCTAAGTAGGCAATGTGACTAGTGAATCTAGAGAAACAAAACTAATAATTTCATTCTCTGGTGTGCAATACAGTTCTCAAAGGAAGTCTGGAGACCACAATGTTTTGGATGTTGTACATACACATAATGATAAAAACGAGATCCATGTCACCTAGATTCTGCCTTGCCTTGACTCTCAGTATCTAAATTTTGCTCAAGTCCATGTTGGAGTGGCTCTCCAGAGAATACTTATTCTCTTTGACTGTCCTTAAAATTCCTTTTATACCTAAAATTAAGGGTATGGATATACTGAGGAAAACCCCTGACTGAGCATAGAAATCCTTGCCTTTTGCAAGCCCTCTGCAATCTACAGTTTGTGCCTGCTTGCTTAAGCCCTAGGGTAATTCTGCCTTACAGCCTGGAGGGCAGTTAACTGGTGCTGACAGCACTGGTGTCACTGAAAAGCGTGGCATGGTACTCACCTCATGCAGCTCTGCAAAGGGATTAGTGTCTGTATGGTGCATATAGAGGTGTATATCTCAGATACCTTATAGTTTGAATCATTAATTCTCAGAGGGGTAGAAGAAAGAGAAAACGAATCTTCCATTTCTGCTTTACAAATGGGGAAATGGAGCACATTAAAATTTGAGCATGGTTTGGAATCTGCTGAAAAAATCTGCTTCAGCTTGCCATTCTGGGTAGCTGTGATGTCTGCATGAGAATTTAAAGCTTTTCCTAATGTTTTCTCAAAGCTTCGCCAAATAGAAAATAGTGACAGTGCCAAAATTTATCCATGTGTGCCTGTCCCTGTCAGGCCACTATTGACTTTTCATTATTTCAGCTCTAAATTGAATAAAGCCTCAGGGAAGGAAATATTTATGTAAGAGGGTGACAGTGAAAGAATCTCTGTCCTAACCCTGCATGTGAGAAACAGGCTTTGCAGCCAGCACATCTTCAGCTATTTAAATAGGGGCCATTCTTCCCCTTCAGGTGAAGGTGTTCTCTCCTGCAAGCTATAAGGGAGCTTTATAGTCTTTTTCCTTTGTCACAGAATAACTTTGGATGAGGAAACTAAAACTTAACAAGTAAAAGAACAGTCTCAATACAATTAATGTTATGCAGTATTTGTGTGCTTGTGTAGGTGAAAAATTTGTAAATCATGTTTGTGTAGGGAGCATTCCTTGACAAAATTCTTTCTCCTATGTTGCTAGGTTTCTCTTCTTCCATTTCTCTATTTACTATTTGGAGAAATAGTTTTTTGAGAAGGGTGTTTATACTGATTTTATAGGGAAGTCCTAGCCTCTTTTGGTTATGCCAATAACATGTAATGCAGAGATTCAGAAGACTAGTGTTTTTTAGGCTATTTTGCATTAATTTATTGTGTCATATTTAATAAGCGTAATTTCATTGATGTCTGATGTCTCAAATTATGTTGATTTGAAGCAGCACAACATTTGAGACCTCTCATTGGTTCTAGAATAGGTAGCTGCTGGATGTGGCTGTTCAAATCTACATTATGTGAAAGAACATCATGGAAGAATGAATGTTTATTTGCAAAGGTTACTGAAAATTGTCCAGTTGGCTGTTGAAATTCAGAAATACAGCTTGTGCACTTAATCACACAAAAGCTAAGTTCATCACTTATTCAGCATTCTTTGTGTCTAACAATGCCAAGGGAAAACAAAGGCATGTTTTTTTCTCCTAGAATGGACTGGGCAGCTCTGTTTCTTTCCTCCCTTGTTTGATTTACAATATATGTATTGTCTGAACACTTTGCATGAATATTTTTTTGCAGTGGATGCTTTGTCTGTCTTGGAACTCTCCAGATCCAGTGCTTTAATATTCTGAAGCTTTTATATGCATTGGAATCTATATTTTATTGGTAACCTTTGTATCTAAGCGTCAGGAGAAGAAGCAAAATAATTGTGAAAACCAGACCTTGTTCTCTGGGAGCAACATGCACTGTAAATTCACACACACACACACGCATATGTATGTAATGCAGGGTATGAATTTTATGGCTAAAGACTTTTTTTCCCTGGAAAATCTAGGAAAGTAAGAAAAGCTGCATTATCCATCTGTTCAAAGACGAAAAAATAAAGTATCAAATAAAGTATCAAGAGAAGTCATAATTATGAGGATAACTAAAAGGTTTTTATTAATGATCAAATGATAATCAAATGGTAATGAATTGATGATTGAATGAAAAAATGGTGATAAAGGAATAGCTTAATGTTAATTAAACCTTGATGTTAAATTAATTGAGAATTATTTAAATGCTCGTTGAAATTATAGTTTAGATGGTGATTAGACATTGATTTAGACAGTAGTCAAACACTGCTACTTACCACACTTCTAATAATTAACCTACAGCTGGACATATGCAAATGACTTTAGCATACAATATATTTTAGGTGTAATGTGAAGTATTACTCACCTTGTTATAAGTACCAGATGCTGGGACCTTGAGGAGTAACCTTGAGCAGTGGCCCTGTTCATGGCAGGTTGAGGTGGCTGCCGTGCAACCAGCGGTGGTGCAGGAGAGCGCAGTGGGCTTGGGTGGGCTACATGTTTTTAGAGCGTAAAGTGATCGACTCACAGGCAGCCCCCTCGCTTGGTGTAGGTGCAGCTGTGTGGCTGTAGCAGTTTTAGTTCTGTCCAGCCCCAGCTTGGGCTCCTGATGAGACATGGCCTGGACTCCTTTGTTCCTGAGAAGATGCAACCCAGCACAGAACTTACAGCCTGCCCAGCAAGGCTGGTTCCAGTCCAGACCCATTGGTTACTGGTGCTTGAACCATGGTGCTCTTCACCCCTGCAGGAAGCGTGTGTTCACCACACCAGCTTGCCCTGTAAGAGAACATCAGAGGCAGCAGCAAAGAGAATGAGGAGAGCGACTGTGGGGCCTTCTTCTCTGGAGTTATTTAAAACCTGCCTGGATGCAATCCTGCTTCAGGTGACTGTGCTTGAGCAGGGAGTGTAACTAGATGACCTCCAGAGCTCTCTTTCAGCCCCAGCCATTCTGTGATTCTATGATACTCTGAGTTGACCACTCCCTTAGAAATGCCAATTATGAGCACAGCAAAACAGGTTGTATGCACTTTGAGTTTGGTTCCTTCTTCCTTTATTTTTTCAGTAAGTTGAAAAACTAGAATGGCATACAAAAATGGAACCTTTTTTAGACTGTATAAAAGAAAGAGAAAGGATACAGCTGACCTAACAATGCAAGAATGCTGGGGGTTTTGTAAAAGATCGGGTTATGACTTGTCCTAGGTCTCAAACACAAAGAACTAATTCTTATCTAAGTAATTTAAATTTGACAAGCAAAGTGGATTTGTCAACCCACTTGAAAACTTACTGGACAAAGTTAAATTCTTGGCTAGCGTGGGTGTGAGAGAATACCAAAAAAAAGGAAACAGAAACCCCCTAAACAAACCCCAAGCCAACTCCAAACCAGAAAGGAGAATCTGAAACAAAAAGAAGCAGCAAAGGTCAAATTTGGAATCGATGAAAGTTGTGCTGCCAAAATCACACCAATGAACATGAGATCATCCAATGCTGATGTTGTGTTGCCAAAATCACACCAATGAACATGAGATCATCCAATGCTGATGTTTCTAATCTGGTGGTGTAACTACAAAGGATTGCTCCAACTGCAAGAGTCAGTAGAATGTATACACCATGCACGAAAGAGAATCCTTCAGCTCAGAAGATGCCATGGAAGCAATAATACCAGTACAGCAAAATTTTGAGTTATCCTAGTAAATTACTTGATGTGTATATTTGCAAACTATACTCACCAGTTATAGATCTTGCACCATGTTCAGTAATCATGTTGAAAACCTTCAATTTTTTCTCTCTTTGTCAATATGCATTATTTTCTAACATATACCTTGTGAAAATTATAGAAAATACAGCCAAACTTCATTAATATGGAAAATTGATGCTAAAACATTCTTAGTAGTTAGCTTACAAATGTACTAAATAAACATTTTTAAATGTTATAAAGCTAACTTGCCATGCTATTAATTGTTTTTATTTATTAATTAACAAGAAAAGCAATTAATTCTTTTGTGGTGAAACATAAATAATTCTGTGAAAATTCTCTTCCATATTACATATAACCAAGTGGACTTGTGGATGATGGTATACAAGAAAAAAAGAGTTTAAAATCAGATTCCTGGTCTATAACAAACTTTGCTAAGTTACAATATTGCAGAAACAATGTGTCATTGACTAATTTATCCTTCATGGAACACTGAACACCAGTGTCTGCATGGTAAGGAATTACTGTCAGAGCTACTGAGGTCTTGCAGAGGTTTCAGGGAATCTTCCAGAGAGATGGGAAAAAAGCACAGAGATACAAGGAAAATTGAAGAATATGAAGATTATGTTTAAAAAGGTCATTATGGAAAAAACTGCCATTGTTTCCGGGGTATTGAGACATTTTCTCTCAAATCTTTTTTTTCGTGCTCCTATGTATACGATTCAGCATGTCTCAAATTGCTATTTAAATGGTTTCCAGTTTTAATGTATTTCAAAACATCACTCCCCAAAAATATTTAGTATATAAATACATAGTTGAAATCAGTTTGACATTCAAACCTTAACAGAATTAATATTTAGCAAGCTTCTGCAGTCTTCCCAAGACTGTTTACTTGAGCAAATCTGATTTAA
Source organism: Oriolus oriolus (assembly GCA_013400235.1). NCBI lineage: Eukaryota > Metazoa > Chordata > Aves > Passeriformes > Corvidae > Oriolus > Oriolus oriolus. The sequence continues at coordinate 449,014 of VXBT01011962.1, forward strand.
AGATAGAAAAAATACTAATTTCCAAATTTTCATACTCTGTTGACTTTCAGTTGAAATGTTCTTTATGAAAACAATATATAATATGTCTTCTGTCAGACTCTAACCTTATAATAATTGTAGTAGCTTTGTGAGAAGTAGAATGGTTACTTTATACTGGAGTTTGGGGTTTTGGTTTGTATTTTTTTTCCTGACACCTTAATGTTAAGTTTGAAAGCTATACTGAACTATATTAAATTGGAGGGTATTTTGCTAAAATAAATTTCTTTATGTTGTGGTGTTGTTGTTGTTGTTTAAATATGCGTTGTTTAAGGTGTATTAAATTTGTGAAAAAGTTATTTGGCATCAACTTTCCTTTGGTGCTTAACCATCAATCCATTATGTCATTAAATAAATGGGAATAGTTCTCAGTCATGGAAAGTTTCTTCCAATCCATCTTCTTCATCTTTAGAGAGACTAAAAATTGCAGTTTCTTCTCCAGGGATAAATTTAATATTGGAAAGAAACAAAACATTTTAAGCTGCTTTCAGCTGTAGAGATAAAGGGACGCGCATAACTTTTCTATGTGTCTAAAACTAGCAAAATGACATAGCTCCCATTATCCTGAAATTTTGGAAGATGAGAAAGAAATATGAAATGTAGTATTACATCATTGGCAGGATCATTTTATAACTTATAATGCATTGTGCTCTGTAGAAAATGGACAATTAGCTGGAAGTGAATATTTGTTTTTATTCTCCACTAATTTTCAGAGTAATATCTCACAAAGCTGATGGCTGCCCCTGGAGAGGTCTAGTCCCAGTATCCAGGCATAAAATCCATCATCATGACTCCTTGGGAGTAGGTCTCCAAATCACCTTTCAGACTAAGAGAGGTCGTTGCCTTGTTTTGCGACACGTGATGGGATGAGCATCTTGGGATCAGACAACAGTCACGGGATTCTGGGCAGGAACCAAAGACGAAAAACTGAGGGATTTAGGAGATTTGGGGAGGAGCAAGTGTGGAAAATAGGGGCATAAGGGAAAAGGCTGGTAAAATATAAATGTTTGTGTGGTTGGTGCATTTGTCCAGCTGTGCCCTACGCCTTATTACTGCAATCTGAAATTCTGAATTCTTTCTAAAATCTGTGTTTTGACTGACTTTCTATAAGAGGCATGTGGTCTAATTGAGATACCATAAGCTACACATTTCTTTGAGCAATGTATAATTTGCACACATTTTCTTGATGTTAGACCATGCATGCCTCCACTTCAGAATTTCTGAATCCCATCCAAAGATAGCGTGGATTTACCTTAGCCAATGACCTAAAGCAATCATACAAGATTTCTTGGAATCTCCTGGAGAGGGAAGAATGCTTTCAAATTATTAATGCTAATATATCTGTTTTGCTAAAAGCTGTAATACATTTCTATCACATGACTTGCAGTTAGCTATATTTCTCCTAAATAGATACACAAGAATATACATGCTTTCAATAACCCAAATACAGTAAGAATTTGTGGTTAAGTATTTGATGTCAAAAAGCATCATAATTTACATCAAAAGTAACTGCAAATTAAGTCATGATGAAAATTGGAAAGGTGATAAAACAGCCCTTTATCAATACTGAAGCTGGCTAATGTTCTGATTTTCAAGAAGGGCAAGAAAGAGGACCCCAGAAACTACAGGCCTGTCAGTCACACTTCAGCGCCTGGTAAAATCATGGAAGAGATTGTTCTGGGAGGTACTGAAAAACTCCTGAAGGACAACACAGTTGCTGGTCACAGTCAGCACAACCTCATGAGGGGAAAGTCCTGCTTGATTAATTTCCTTCCACACCAGGGTAACCCACCCAGCTGATAAAGGAAAGCCAATAAATGTAATATTTTTGAACTTCAGCAAAGCTTTTGATACCATCTCTTGCAGTGTCTTCCTGAACAAAATGTCCAGCCCCCAGCTGGGTAAACACATCATGTGATGGGTGAGCAACTGGCTCACAGGCTGGGCACAAAGGGTTATAGTGAATGGAGTGACATCAGAGTGTCACTAGTGGGGTTCCACAGGGCTACATCCTCGACCCTGTGCTCTTCAAAATCTTCATAAATGATGTGGAGGTAGGAGTTGAAGGAATACTAAGTTTGCTGACAACACCAAATTGGAAGGAGCTGTCAACTCACTTGAGAGCAGAGAGGCCCAGCAGAGAGGCCATGAAAAATTAGAGATGGACAATCAGCAGTGCTATGAAGTTTAACAAAAGCAAATGCCACATTCTGCATCTAGGATGGGGCAACCCTGGTCATGTGTATAGAGTGGGGAATGAGATGCTGGAGAGCAGTGCCGTGGAAAGGCACCTGGAGGTCCTGGTCGATGGCAAGCTGAATTTAAGTCAGCAGTGCCCTGGCAGCCAGGAGGGCCAAGCGTGTCCTGGGGGGCATCAGGCACAGCATCGCCAGCCGGGCAAGGGAGGGGATTGTCCCGCTCTGCTCTGCACTGGGGCAGCCTCACCTTGAATATTGTGTGCAGTTTTGGGCAAAACAATATAAAAAAGACATTAAACTATTAGAGAATGTCCAAAGGACGGCGATGAAGATGGTGAAGGGCTTTGAGGAGAAGCCGTCTGAAGAGTAGCTGGGATCACTTGGTCTGTTCAGCCTGGAGGAGCGTGAGGGGAGACCTCATTGCAGTGTGCAACTTCCTCATGTGGGAAAGTGGAGGGACAGATACCAATCTCTTCACGCTCTTGACCAGTGACAAGAGCCACAGGAATGGCCTGAAGCTGTGTCAGGGGAGGTTTAGTCTGGATATTCTGAAAAGATTTTTCATGCAGAGGGTGTTTGGGCACTGGAACAGGCTCCCCAGGGAAGGGGTCACAGCACCAAGCCTGACAGAGTTCATGAAGTGTGTGCACAATACTCTCAGGCACATGGTGTGACTCCTGGGGATGTTCTGTGCAGGGCCAGGAGTCGGTCTCAGTGATCCTGGTGGGTCCCTTCCAACTCAGTATATTCTATGTTTCTATGGTTTGAATACTGTGGAAACAGTATTAGCTTCAAAATTTTGAGCACAATTTTCAACTATCCCTTTGAATTTTGGGGTTTTTTCAAGTTAAAAATGAGATATTATGCTATGGGAAGCATATAATTTAATATTTCTCAAAATAAATCTAGTCACTCAGTAGATGAAACTAATCCTGAAATATATTTTAACATGTTACAAAGGACCATAGTTCTGCACAGAAAAGATTTATTTTAGCAAGTATTGGAGAATCAGATTCATAAGTTATAAGGAAGAGAAAATGTATTTTGGGGCAATGTAGTTTTGTAATTTAGAGTCTTTAAGAATAATTAAGCTGGTGCCTAATTATAATGTAATATAAACTTTATTATTCTCAGTACTAAATAAACACTTATAATCACTTTTCTTGCAACAGTAGTTAATTGCACCATTGCTGTGGATGAATTCCAGAGTATTTCAACCATGTAGATTGTATGGTCAGGCTGACCATCTGTGTTCAAAATGTTTCCCCACCTCTTTTCAGGGCTTTCAGAAGGTCTGTTCCTGTGTTTAACAGTCATCCTCCTTCATCTCAAGGAAGATTGCAAACTGTATTTAAAATCACTTTGAGCCACTGAACAATGAATCAGTAGAACTGGGTCAGCTCAGAAAGTATAATTCTTTAAAACTGCAATGCTAAAGTCTTTCCTGTGTAATGTCCAGCCATTGCTGTGTTGGTTTGCTTCTGGTGTCCTGCTCAAACCGTGTAACCCTCAGTCTTATGGCTAGATCACATGAAATTATTTTGGTGTGGGATAACAAGATGAAAACCAAAAAATTCCTCTCTTCTTCCACGCTCCCTCCCTGCCACCCTCCCAGCCTCCCTCCCTTCCTCCCTGCCTCCCTTCATCCCTCCTTCCCTTCCAATGTTCTGGATAACCTCTATAGTCTACCACTGCAAATACAATACAGATTTTAATAATATCCCTACTTCATATTAAATGGAAGTTCCAAATACAGTATGAACCCTATCAACTCGACTGCGCTTCATAAGATCCCCGAGTCCTTTGGAAGAGGAGATATCTGCAGTGTCAATAAATGTGACGCTGCTTTCAATCAAGGTCTGCTCAGCTTTTCAGATGCTTATGGCACTGTCACAAGCTTTCTTTTGTTTTTCAAGAGATTTTCTGAAGGTCATTTAAGAACTATAGAAAACTGAACATCTTCACTGTAGTCTGATTCATATTGTACAATCTGGTTTCTCTGAAGTAAGAAAAGCCTTTGTCTTTTCAGCACAATATTGACAATTTAGTAAAATTTATTACTACTCTTCTTTCAAAATAGTAGTTTTTCCATCAGTGGAACTGAATTCACACTTTTTAAGCTACAGTAAGAATCAAAGTTCAGAGTTATTGTCACTGAAATGAAGGAATCTCTGTCATCCATTTACCTCCTATTGCTGCCTTCTTGTTGGCAATAGGAGGTGGCAATAGGGCCTTTACTGTAGCTTCAGTATAGAGAAAATGACTGATGGACTCCAAGCACTATCTTCACTGGATACATATGTAGTTTACATTTATAACAGAGGGTCTCATGCTCATGGTATGAAGAAGTATGTACAAAGAGAGCAGTCCATTAATTGCTGCAAAACCTCAGTTTGCTCAAAAAATTACTTCGGCTATCTTGCAACACAATGCATCTTTCTACTGAAAATATAAGAAAAAACAAAATAGAAAACAGAAAGAAGCCCTTTTATTTGAATGAGTATCTCAATGTAAAAGTAGACAGAATTTAAGTTACATAACATGGGTTCATAGCAAATGGCATTTGTTCTGCTCTCTGTCAAGATATGCAAGATTTCTGGGGACTGTCATGCAGAGACAGCAAGAGCATCTAGGCTAAAGGGAAGGTTGTTTTCTGTGGATGAACGAGTCTAAGAGTAAAGCAGAAACACATTTTGAAAAAAGAAGCTGGAAGCGTAGAGTGTGGGCCTTGCAGAGTAATTCAGGACAATCGTGGTTGAGTTAACGCCGTGAGACAGTGGCTGGAGGGGACTTTTGAATGAGAGCAGAGTAGGAGTGTTGGTTGAATGCAGTGGCAGAATCAATGGGAGATCCAAAATATGTCCTACTGTTAAAATTGTAAATTATTTGATAACTTTTATTTATGTGCATATTTTCAAGCATGTTTTTTCTAGACTATGGCTTTAGCTAAACCATGATTTCGCAATTTTTTGTCTGAGCTATTGTTGACCTGACAAAAGCCAAGACATATTACACTCAGTTCTCCTTTCTTTTTTCATGAGATCCTGTATTCTCTCATGGATGACAATTAAGTTGATGTGACAAGGTTTTTATCTAGGCAGCCTAGGTTGGTACTTGCTCCTTTCCATTGTACTTTTCAAGAGCTTACAGATTTCTTTAATTTTTGTCAATATTTTATAGTTCTGAATTGAGATGGCTAATCCACAATAATTTGGCCTCTCCTTATTTTGCCCTGCTCTCAAGATCTCCCACATGTTTTTCAGTTTTCTCCTTTTTTTTAAGAATGCCACCCATCTTCTATTCATTTTGTTCAACCACATCTACTAACAATGCTGAGGTTGCTTCAGGGCAAATCCTTCAGGATTTGCTTGCAGTGTAAGTGTAAAATAAGGCACTTATATTTTCTTTTAAGTGCATTACAGACTTCAGGACAAATCTTTGAGGCCCAGTTGACTGAAACCATCTAATTTTTCTCAGTGTCCTTTAAACAGTTCCTTTTTGAATTCTCTTTTGATCACTTATCCCGTGATTGATTTTGCCACAGCTTGTTAGCTTTCTCTTCCAAAGTTTGACTGAGACGAATTTCAGATCAAATTAGCTATTCAGAAGAGGTAGTTTGTATTTGTTTTCAGTTTCTGTGTATCAATGCCAGTTTGGCTCAGAGCAGCCTAAGTGCCAACATGGGAAATTGCTGCTAAATTACCATTTTATTAGAGGACACGAAATGACTGCCCTCAAGTGGCAAAGTTGGAGTAATACCACTTGTGGTACGTTTATATCTTTATTTGCTCCAAACAAATTTTTATTAGTAGTGAGAATCAGAGGATTGACATTAAAGCATTACTCAGGATCTGACAGCTAAGCTTCTGTTTCAAAGATTGCCAAAGGGGCATGCAGTTTTGAATGGGCAGGTTCTCTGTAAAACCTGCTGTGTCTAACTCAGGCAGGACTTCTTAGGGTTTTTCTGTGCTGTTTAGTTTCCTTTTATATAGTTTATGGAGACCGTTTAAAATTAATGATGAATAAAATTATTAAGAACTTTATCAAAACCTCTAAGACTGAATAATAAATGGATATCATTATGAAATGGGTCTTCTAAAAATGTAAATACCGTTTGTCACTGGAAATTTAGAACAAGGGGACAACATTAAAATCTTATAATCTTTTCAATTGGATTTTTTTTTCTACAAAATAGAAAGCAAAGGCTTTATCCTGTTGAAAAGAAAATAATCTTCTAACTGTAGCAGCATTTCAACCCCATTTTCAGAACAATAGGACTTTGCCCAGGCAAATTTGAAACACTGAAAAGCAAGTGAACAAAAAGCCACAGAGAAAATTTTTAAGTATATTCATCTATGGCTCCTTCATTTTGGACTTTCTGCGACCCACCATTAAGCCACGATCCACAGTTAATAGCAAAGAGAACACAAAGTTCTGGCAGGGCACACTGGGAGTCTGGGATTTACACTGGTGCTGAGAAGTCAGGAGAACAGCACTTGTGGTAGTGATACAGCGTGTCCTCATGAGGAGAGATATAAATAATGCATACTGAAGGGCAACTTCACTTTTAATTGCCTTTCTTCTTGTCATTTGGAATGAGGTGTTTCATTTATGTGTGTGTGGGAGTGGGGTTGGGAGGTAAAGTTGTAAGTTTTTTATTGTCAGGACTTCTTTAGGATAAGGACTATATGTTACTAAATGTTTCCTATTTAGAGAAATTATGCATCTGAGGTAATGTTAAGAATATATAGGCAAAGTGCTTTACCCATACCATTCAAGAATTTGCTCTAGTGAGAACATCTGAGCAACATTGTGACCAGATATGTAATGCATGAAATACATATTTATTTTCTGTCTTTTCAAATGTCAGGTTACAAGTGAAAATAACATTTTCTGGTAACTGAAGTTTTCCTTGTCACTCTACAACCCAAGCACGCAAATACTCTTCAGTTACTGAATCTGCTGTCACTGTCCTGTTTTTCTTGGGCACAAATGGTTTTGGGGCACAAACAGTTTTGTATTGTAGTTCCTTTTTCTATCTCCTTTTCCAACAATTATTTTTTCCACTGGACCTTCAGTCATGTCTTGTTAATCTAGAGCACCTGGCACTTTCTAGAGGCCTAAGCTGCCTGAAGTTACGTTGCTTGAGATGACGGAAGGGCATTTCCCGTGGGGAGGTGAAGGGTGACTCTGTTTGCCTGTAATATCTTGAACACAATTCTGAGTTAGCAAATCCTGCACAGTGGTGTGACTGCATGCTGTCTACCCACAGTCAGTCTGAGGAAGCTTTTTTAACTGATTAGAAGACTGCTTCAAAGTAAAATAAAATGAGAGAGGGAAGAAATTTATACACAGGCAGAAAATATAAAGTAACTGACCTGTGTTTAGTTCCCTCCAGTATTTCCCTAGTTACTTAATCAAAGGCAATACTTGGATCTTCAGTCCCTGAAAGACCATGCCAGATTCATGTGAATTTAGACAGAAGCTGGAAAATGCAAAGGGCAGTCTTCCCAAATTGATGGAAATTGATTTAGGATCACCTTATACCATTGTAATCAGGAAAATTGAACTACAGCTAATTTTAACTTTTGAAGATGGTATTTTCTGCCTCTTAGATAAGCCTACTTGAATGCTAAGGGTCTAGTTATAAATAGGTGTGAAGGACAAAAGGTGGAATTCGTAATGGTTATAGACATCTAAAAATTACTCAAACGGCCCTTCATAATAAGTAACATTAATATTAATCACATCAATAATTAATGCTAATAGCTGTATATTGACTTGGACTGTAAACCTTTGTATTCTTTCTGGAAGATGAAAAAAGTCTTGTTAATTCTCATTTCTACACCTTGCAAGTCATAAAATATTTGATTTATGACTTGATTTGAAGCCAGTGCTAAATGCTGTCCATTCCCAGTGATGCTGAAGATAGTTTTGGGACAGAAATGTGATGTTTCAGAACAAGACAGAGAAAATACATTTATCCATTTTGAACTGAAGGGAAAAAAATATAAGGGTTTTTATGTCTTCAGAATCTTAGAATGATTGAAATAGCCTTGGCTGAGATTAATTCATTTGCATGATCCTACTGGAGCAATTCAGCACAATGATAAAAGCAGTTTTTCATAATGCTAATTATTGCTTCATTTTTTTGTGTGTTTGTGCATTTGTCCATGTATCATTATAAAAAATATAGTACTGTAATGGTAAAGTGTTGGTTGTGTAGACTTGACCACAGGGGCTGTAAAAATCAGGATGATCTCGCCTTAGAAGTAATGATTCCCAAAAAGCCTGTCTTCTACCGAGTCAAATCTTTAAAAGGAACATAAAGTCAAAATAAAGCATTCTAAATCTAACTGGCTTTCTCTAAATTGTCTAGAGACAATCAATATGCGTGAAATTTGATATATGTGGAAAATTATATCTTTATAAAGAAGTCAGAGATGCATTTAAGTATCTGTATCATTTTCTCACAATGCTCTGTTCAAAAACACACTGGGCCAAATGCATTTGCCTTTCTCTCATGAGAATTTCAATTACATTCCATGAAACTAAGTGCAAAAATAAACTGAACAATCTGGGGTCTAATATATCTTTCTACTGGCATCAAAATGAAAACAGAAAAGCTTTTTAGCCTTTTTTTACTTGCATTTCCTGACTTTGGATTGTTTCATTTCTGAATGTTCATACTGAATTAATTACAGCCTATTTCATGACATGTCCTTGGAAAAAAACCCTATAAAACGTTAATAAGCTTCTAACATACCAGAGCAGGAAAGTACCTCTACACACATCACGATGCCAGCATCAGTATGCTGCATCCTTTTCTGTCCTCTGCATGAGAAAAAGTATCCTTTACTGAAAAATGAGGACCTTAGTGGTAATATATATAATAGATTTTCCTGATCTTCTTTCCCAAATTCTGACAATCTTATACTCTTCAAGTCAGGAAAGCTGTCAAGACCAATATGTTACAAAAAACATCTTACTGGAAAACAAACTATGGCTACCTGTGTATTATTCAGGAATTCTGGTAACATGATGTAATAAAATGAGGAAGTGATCTTAAGTAATGGTACTTTTCTGATGTAATCTGAAGAATGAAGAAATATTCAAATAAACTGGGGAAAAATAGTATGTAGCAAAAGCTATGACAGAATTCCAAAGGAGTGGATGGGTACACATGAATGCCATACAACTATTTTTTTCTGAAAAATAATTTTGGTTTTCTCTGTAGTTCTGAGGACAAGGTTTGGATTTACTTGTCTTCCATTAGAATATCCAGGTATTGCTTTTCATAGGCTGTGGTGTATTTGCTAATCTTGTTATGACATGGCGGTCAGAACTAGAAGTTAAATAGATCCAACTAGATCTTTTGAGCCATTACTATTTATAAAGGAAAAGCCAATGTTTGAGTCCTGTCTTTAGCTGTGTAGTAAAAAAAGAACCTTTCCCTAGATCAGGTTGCTCAGAGCTCCATCCAACCTGGCCTTGAATACTCATGAGGATGGGGCATCCACAACTTCTCCGGGCAACCTGTTTCAGTGCCTCACCACCCTCACACTAAAGAATTTCTTCCTAATTTCTAAACCTACACTTAGTTTAAAGCCATTCCCCCTCTTCCTGTCAAGTCCCTTTCTGTCTTTCTTGTAGGTTCCCTTCAGGTACTGGAAGGCCGCAATTAGGTCACCCTGGAGCCTTCTCTTTTCCAGGCTTTCAGGCTTTGGTCTCAGCCTTTCCTCACGGGAAGGGTCCCACCAGTTATCTTGGTGTCCCTCATCCAGACTCCCTCCAATGGGTCAATGTCCTTCCTCCCAGAGCTGCATGTGGCATTGCAGGTGGGGTCTCACCAGAGCAGAGCAGAGGGCCAGAATCGCCTCCCTCTCCCTGCTGGCCACGCTGCTTTGGATGCAGCCCCAGACATGTTTGGGCTTTCTGGGCTGTGAGTGCTCACTGCCCACACGTGTCCAGCCTCTCATCCACCAGCACCCTCGAGTCCTTCTCAGCAGGGCAGCTCTTGATTTGTTCATCCAACAGCCTGTGTTGATACCAGGGCTTGCCCCAACCCAGGAGCAAGGGCTGCAAAAACATGAGGCAGCAGAGAATGAGGAAAGCAGGTGCCCATCTGAGAGAGCAGAAGCTGACAAATTTGAAGATACTGACTCTTGTCTTTAAAGCAGAATTTCCAAACAGACACCTTGTGTGTGGGTACATGAGTGTGAATATGCTGGGTTTTAGTTACAAAACATTGCATGAAAAATAAAATTAATAACATTAGCAACTTCTTTGAACAGGATTTAAAATGTTATCCTTCCCTATAAAAAAACCTTATGTTTCACAGTACAATCCCTCAAATTAGTGTGTACTTCAGTTTATTAAATTAAATGGATGCATTACAATGATGTTAAAATTAAAAAGTCTTTTCTTTATTACTAAGAAATATGAAAATTTAGAAAATTAAAAGTAAATTAAGTGGTTTTGCAGCTTTCTCTTTTGCTGGACCTGTAGCAGCTTGAAAAATGAAAACAGGCCAAAAAAAGCTTCCTATTGAGAATCATCATTCGAAGTTTTTACCATTCCATCGTAGATGCCAAAGTTACTTCTACAATGCAGAATAGGCACCAGTCATCTGTGATGGGATTCGTAACAACTTTTGCCCCTGAGCAAGGGATCAGCTAACCCAGTCAGTGGGGAATTTGCAGAGAAGCAGCACAGAGAAGAGTGTCTCCCTGAGGCAGCGGTTAGGCTAGGATTCACACATTTGGCTTAAGTCTCCTCCAGCTTTCTTATTCAGGAAGGAATAGCAGCTGAAGGTCTCGCTGTCTTTATGACAGCTTAAGGACATTGCATTAGATTTCTTTTTGTTAGTGGACAGTTGAATAATTTCCATTAGAGGTGTGAGACCTACAACCTAAAATAAATCTCTTATAAGTAGTTTGCTATGTAGTTTTCTCTATATTTGTCCATTATTCCCAGTCATACTTTGTTTGAGTCTTTGAGAAGGATTCACAGGTCTTCCAGGCTGGAAACCACAGGTAAGAGTTAGAGCCTTCACTCAGGGAGGGAGATGTTTCAGCTATATCTACATCTTGTGTGAAGACTGCATTTGAGTCCAGTCTCTGTTCTGGAAAGTTGCCTGCTGCTGCTTTCATGAGCAGGCATTTATCTCAACTGGGCTGAATGATGTTTATTAGAATCTCTATTTGGTTACCTCTACAAAGGTATTTGCTGCTCTCTGAGGCACACTGGGGATTCAAGGCATCTGCATGGACTGGCAGTGATGACGCAGAACCTGTGGGAAGGTCCAGGTCTTCTGGAGCGGCACCTAAGGTCCAAGTGAGGCATCTGAAGGCATCTCAAAGGGAGATATACCTCTGTCTGGCTCTCTAGATGGTCTGCCAGGTTCCGAGGTCTTCTTACATTTTAGTTCAAACTTTACATATGGGAACTAGTTCTGGACTAGAAGACAGAAATGTAGTTTTTAATAGGTAATTGTCTACATGAGTCCTTGATACCAATAGAACCAACTATTTAGGGCATGATTTAGGGCATGATTCTGTTGCTGAAATGTAGGTCCCATACAGACCTTTTGATTCAGCTACCGGTTCCCTCTAGATTTGTGTCATATTTGACATCATCATGCAGGTGTTTCAGAAATCCTGTGGTGTCTCAAAAGTGACTTCCTACCTTTGTTCAGGGTTTTGAACTGAGAATTTTGTCCATATGGTTGATGGAACCTGAAAAATGACTGTCCCCAAAGTAGGTGCTCGCACATAGGCAATGACAGTGAGTAACCTTGTCTTTGATTTGAACTGAGTGTTCCTTCTTGTGATATGTGTGGAACGTACTCCTTATATTGTTACTTCTACTGTCTGTGCTTTTAAAAATGAGAATGGGATTTGAAGTAGGAGTAAGGTAAATCTTGTTCTACCTCTTTTCACCTCTCTTCTTGCAGATGTTCTGGGGGATTAGGAGATGGGGAAAACATCAGCTGCAGTGTCTGGATCAGCTCTAAAGATGTGGCAGATTGGTGCCCCTAATGATTCAGGGTGAATGGAAATAACCCAACAAGCCACACTGCCAGCCCCTGAGTCTGCATACTACCTTTCTCATTTTCCTACTGATATTCACCCTCATCCCAGAGGTGCAGGTTCCACTGGCAAATTTTTTTTTTTTTTGAGTTGAAGTTACTTAAGTCTTTGTTCTCCAAGAGATTGCTCTGTACACCCAGGAATTGAGCTGAGGGTGAAACAATCCCTCTTCTTCTGCTGAACTTGAACATATGGATCCATAGCATGGTGATGGGAGCATCTGATTGGGAGAGGAGCACCTGAGTTCTGCTCTCTGCTCCCCACTTCCTAAAATTTTTGGTAAACAGGCCCCAATTACAATATGAAAACAATCTTTCTCCCTCTTTCTTGTCTGCCGTTTCTCTTTCATTCTTTTGTGCACAGTCCATACTCTACCCTCACTGAATGCCCCTACATGGTGGGAGAGGAATGCTCCTGGACAGTGGATCTTTATCCCATTGTGCAGGAGGGGGGGGGCTGAGGACTCTGGTTCCTCTCTTTTTGGGAGAGTGCATTAACTACTTGGATGATATGAATGCTTTCAATATGTATTAAATGTTTACTGTAAACTTTTGCTTGGGTCCCTTAGGTTGCTAATATAGTTACAGGTATTTTTGGGGCCCCTCATGGTGTTGATGCATTTAATAGATGCTGAAGGTACTTAAATTTAATTTGCAAGAATTGGAAAGAAATAAATGTTAATGAAGCCAAACCTAATTCATATAATCCTCAATACCACTATTCTTATTCCTCACACTCTGTAATTTCTGAAACTCTTGTGCGTACTGGTAAATACAAAGGACAGAGAAAAAAAGTCAGTGTGAATTCCAGTGCTTAGGCAAGTCATTTGTAATTAATCTGGAATAAAAATAGTGTTTTTTCTGGCTGACTTTATGAATTCCTAAATTTCTAAATCTCTAAAACATATATATTTGCTTATGAAGGCTCTTAATTTTAAAAACATTTGACAGCAAAGATAGTTGTGTGATTTTAGTGCATTTGGGTTCTCTGGCCTCATGGTGGCACAGTTGGTTAAGGAATCACTCGTTCCTGCAGTCACGAGTCTTTCCCTGAGTTTTCAGGAGAGGCACAGATGTGCGTTGGAAAGCAATCCTGCCTTATTCTTTCTCTACACAGAAAAGAACATTTTTCTGAGTCAGATGCTTTTTAGTTTAGAGAAAGGCTGTGAAACATTAGCTTTGAAAACAGAAGTGCAGTGCCAGCCTAAGAAAGCAGCAGCAAACCCATCTGGTTTTGCAGTTTTCCTCAAGGATGCTGGTTGAAGAAATCTTGGTGAATATATTAGTTAGACAGCTAATATTTGCACTGGTTCATGGATCTGTATTTTGATCTATTGTTACTTGTAGGATTTCTGAAACAATAATTATGCAGGATATTTAATAAGCACCAATGACGCTCCATTAGTTGCCTCATATTTTGTAACAGATTGACTTTTGCAAAAACTTTGCTGTGTGTCTGCCCTGGAAAAACACAGGTCAAAGGCCCAAACCCTCACTGATTATGTCTGATTAAAACATCGTCTTAAAATATTTTCTGTATGATGTGAGACTTTATTCTTTGGAACATTTATCTCAAATTATTAAATAACATTTAACTTCTCTTTTGAAAATGGTTTTTAAAGTACCACAGTTAATATGAATTTTAATAAGATTTCCCCTGTTTTGTTTAACTGTGAATTTCACTGTTTGCACAGATAAATGCTGACACAGTTATTCAAGTCTTTCTTCTTTCCTGACATATAAATTCCTGGCTAAAACAATGGAAGTTTTCCTGTGATGAATGTTGTCGAGTTCCTAATCTCGAGAAAAAAGTCAGGCCAGATACTCCTCACTGGCATTGTGAGGGAGCAACTATCCTTTAAAAAAGATTCTTCTGTATGATGAAGATTTTAATATTAAAAAAAAACTCTAAAAACAAGTGAGTAATGTTCGTGAGACCAGGACTTCAACTTCTGAATGAAAACAGATTTTATTTTTCTTCATTTTATTTTCACCTGCATTAGTTTTCTATTGATCTCGTACATGCATCTATACAAATTCCAGGAGAAAGGAAGAAATACAGACACCTGACAGAGAAGAACCAAGGATTGTTCTTCTTGATGGGCAGCTCTGAATTATCTTAAACTGTCCAAGTTGATCTCACAGAGTTTCATAGATTCTTTTTTCTCTCTTTTTTATGAGTCACTTACTTAAAAGATTTTTCTTGGTTGCTGCCAGGGAGACGGTTTTACTCTGAGAACTCTAACAAGAAAAGCTGGTATGTTTCTATCCCCAAGGAGAGAAGGAGTTAGTAGGAGGGGAGAATAGGAAGGACATTTTATTGAAAAGACCTTAATTTTCAAAAGAGAGAAGCAGTCTTATGTTTTTGCAATAGATGGGAAAGCTGAGATTTGGACTGAGAGTGCCTGCAGGATTTGTTTTTCAATAACTTCACAAAAATAATTTTTTTATTTCTCTGCATCATAATGCACATGTAAAATGTTTTTTTTCCAGATTCTCTGTGTTCAGACTCAATATGTGTGTATGAAGATAGATGCATAAAAACACAAAGTTTTGAGAAAAATCCTTTTCTTTACATGGCACGTATGACTCTGCATATAGACTTGGAGTTATTTCACAAAGATGGATTTTTCTCAGATCAGTACATTTTTCTTTTCAAATCAAGTTACCGATAAACAGCTTTTTGTTTATTCTTTCTCTTTTCTGTTGGGCAGGGAGGAGTCTTTATTTTCCACTGGAAACCTATTCGACAAGAACGATAAATTTCACTATGGAATGATTTCATCCTCATCTGTGCCCAGTTGTTATGTGTCACGCCACCACCCCTGCTTAAAGGACCACGTTCTGCTCTTCCATAGGACACCCACCTCCTTCAGGTCAAACACAAGTGCAGTGAAATGTATAGAAAGATCCTCACTGACTTGAGCAGGCTCATGACCAGACTGTCCCACTACCTGCTCGACACTCAGCAAGGCCAAGAATGCTGAATTGTGCTGAAGTGCCTGGAGAAGGGCTCTGACTGTGTGCAGTAAATAGACTGTGTGGGTCAAATGGAGTATCGAACAGCTTGTGTTCCCTGAGCACAATACACCCTGGCACTGACTGAGAAAGCACCAGGCTTTTGTTTTAATAAGAATAGGTAGTTATGTACTGAGGACAGCACTCACGTACAGAAAGGGCAGAGTTAAGGTTATCTGGTACTTTTGTAGTGAGTGCTTCCTTTTGCAAACTTCATGCTTTTAAAATTTCTTTTGCCATTTGAAAGCTTTTTAAAGGCCTTCTTTGTCATGTTATCAAAAGTTATTGTGACCTCATTTAAAATAAACTGACTATCTTGAGTAGTTATCTTAGAGCATCTTGACTTGTAAAAGAGGATGAGCTTTATAAATAAAAGGGTAAATTATTAATGCTGTGTCATATGAGTCTAGACACTGGTGTTTGAGCAGGACACTGTCATAGTAATAAAATTTCATCAGAATCAAGAGATCTAGGGATCGCAGTACGGATGTTTTTGAGCTCCATTCCTGAGCAGGAGAAAAGTGTTCTGTCTCCTCTGTTAAATATTAAATTGTTGATCTGTGGATATTTTTTCAGGCATTTGCTGCATCTGGAAGAACTGTCTTTTGTAGTACAAAAACCACCTTTTGTAGTAAAAGTAAAATTGGAAAGTTGTAGAACTGTATCTTAATAACTCAGCTTTTCATGGCAACCTATAATTAAGATTTCCAGTGAGAATATTGGGAATGAGCCTTTATTCCCACAGAATGTTAGGAAATATTACATGAGATTATTTCCAAGCAAGAGATACTGAATTGCAGTGAGATAAACACAAAAGCAAATTTTTTCCAGGAAAAATACCCCTATATATGGATGTATGAGAACTATCATCCAATGTAGCATTTGGGAATTGCTTGTTTATGGTTTCCTTTCTGATTCTAGATGGCAAAAAAAAAAAAAAGCCTGATCTCATTTTGTTTTAAAATGAGTATTTTTATATAAAGCAGGTATTCTATTCTATTAAATCCCTAGGCATTGTGCACAAATGACAGCAAAGGTGTGGCTATTGGTCCATTTCCAGGCAAATCTTGTATTGGCTGATATTCACTCAACTAATATAAAGCCTTTTAAAATAGGATACAGAATGGAAAAATGTTCAATCAAAACACGTATAGAATACTCTTCCTAATGCTCACAACTGTCATTACATCTCAGTTATTTGGATTTGCAGACAGGAGGGAATCATCTGAAAGAAACATATTTCAGCACCAGAAATTGAAGGAAAATAAAAACTAAATAATAATAATAATAGTAACAACAATGACAATAATAATAATAAACTCTGGGTTTTGGAAAAGAAACATCTTTAAATCCTTTCTATTTCAGTTTTATTTTCATGTCTTCCCTTTAACTAAATTAATTTCTACATGCTGTTGCAGAGAAATATTGTCACTGAAATCCAGGCAGTCCTTCCTTATCAGTCAACAGCTGTCCCCAGATGCAGCATTTTAATTTTGAAAGGAATATAAGAGCAATACATTTTCACTGACAACCATGCAGCAAACAACCCTCATTCTATAATAACTTGTCTACAGTGTTTCTATTCATAGTGGCTTTCTGCCTATTTCATGTAACTGAATTTTATATTCACCTTTTCTACATTGTTTAAAGAGAAGGCTGTCCATTTCTGTTTATAATTTAAAAGCTCATTATTTTTGCTGGCTCCTTTTCTCTTCAGTACTGCTTCTTGTTTGATCTGTTCCTGTTGTCCTACCAGCAGGAATTCCATTGTAACCAGACTGCTGTGCTCAGTGTTCCTGCTGTTTTCCATTTTAATTGCTATTATTATGTTTGCCCCTCTACTATAAGACTTGGTAAATAAAGTAGTTACTGTACACCTTAATCTTTGCAAATATATAAACTGTAATAAAAATTCTGCTTATAAACTCTTTCGTAGATTCATAAGATCTCTTCTGAGCAAACTGCAGGTCCTTTAAAACTCAGAATAATAAAACATATTCAATTTGTTCCTAAGAATTTACATATTTTTAACAAAATACTGTAAATCAATTAAAGTTATAGGAGTGTTTTCCAGAGGAAGTTATCATGATTATTATTAAAGATTCTTTCACTGTCATTACTTGTCATTCATGCACTGATATAAATGCAATTGGTGTTTCTAATCCTTTGTATACCAAACTCTCAGGAAGCCATCTCATTAGCAAAGATAATACTGCTAGCTATGTCTTTACAGTATACTGTAAGGAATTTCTGTTAAATAATATCCAATTCTGCAAGATATTATCTCCAATGTTTCTTTATGTTAGAATATACTTGGAAGAGAAAGACTTTTCTGCATAGTTCTAACTAAATTTAGTTCTGTTTATCTGGGCCTGAAATAGAGAATATTATTGAAAACTAGAACCCTCGACCCCTATCTTGTATCTCCAAAGCTAGAGAAAGCATTAAGGGTGAGCCAGAACTGTCACTGTAAAAGCCAGCTGGGAATTTGCCCAAATGTCAGGTCATGATTTGACTTAGCCCAGTATAGATTGGTACCAGACATAAAATTTGGGTCAAAATCTAATTTCTCTCCAAAGGCCTGTTGTGTTTCCAGTCAAGATTTCCTATTTATATTACAGTCACTTGTCTGAGTTTAATGGTGAAATCCATATCAAGAATAACACTAGGAATGCAGGCTGTTGGATTATTCATGTCTGTGGAATTTGGGAATTCCTGCTGTCATGTCACCATGACACCACTGGAAAACCAATGTACCTGATTGATTTTGTGTAATTAATCTGATCATGGATTTCATGTTTCAAAGCATTCAAGATTTGGAGGAAAGAGAATATGCCAGACAAAGAGAGGTTTCCTTGTAAATGCAGCTGTCTCATTCTAGAGAACTGAGCCAGGGCTGAAAAAATAGTCTAAGAATCAGGGGCTGATTCATCTCATTTTTTCTGGGTACTGATTCTGTGCTGTGCTGAAGCAGCCATAAGGCTGCAATTAACGTTTTCATGCTGATTTTCAGTTTCACGGCATAAGGATTTATTTTCACATTCCAAATTGTTTGAAAATATTGTGTACAAGGATTATTATTTTGAAAGTACTCAAATTTCTGCGCTTGATTTTTTTCCTTCTGTTTACAGCCCATGCAGGCGATGATAGATATTTGTGAAATATTTTCCTGAAAACATCATGAGAAATTTGAGGCCCCAAGTGCTCAGCTAATTAGATACTGCTTCCAATGTTCCCTGTAATTAAATACACTAGAATGATGTAGTCCTGAAATGCTGGGTTTATGTTTAAAATGCTTTATCTCATCACATCTTAAACCTCCTTTTTTCATACCTTTTTCTTTGTGCAATTGTATGTGCAGGATGCATGAACACAGAGACATCTGATTCAAGCAGAGATGCAGGCACTGAATTTAAGAGTTATATTAAGCTACCCAGTGAAAAGGACCTGTGGATATTGGTTGATAGCTGGCTGAACATAAACCAGTGTGTGCCCAGGTGGCCAAGAAAGCCAGTGGCATCCTGGCTTGGATCAGCAATGCTGTGGCCAGAAGGATGAGGGCAGTGATTGTCCCCCTGTACTCGGCACTGGTGAGGCCACACCTCAAATCCTGTGTTCAGTTTTGGGCCCCTCACTACAAGAAAGACACCGAGGTGCTGGAGAGAGTCCAGAGAAGGGCAATGGAGCTGGGGAAGGGTCCAGAAAGTAAATTACATGAGGAGAGGCTGAGGGAGCTGGGGGTGTTTAGCCTGGAGAAAAGGAGGCTCGGAAAGGATCTTCTTGCTCTCCGCAACTACCTGAAAGGCTGTGACAAGGTCAGGGCCAGTCTTTTCTCACTAGTAGTAAGTAAGGAAATGGCCTAAAATTGTGGCAGGGGAGATATAGATTGGATATTAGGAGAAAATTCTTCACTGAAAGAGTGGACAGGCATTGGAACAGGCTGCCCAGGGAATCAGCTGAGTCATCATCTCTGGAGGTGTTTAAAAGACGTGTAGATGTGGCACTCAGAATATAGTTTAGTGGTGGACTTGGCAGTGCTGGGTTAATGGCTGGACTCTGATCTTAGAGTGCCTTTCCAACCTACATGATTTTTTGATTGTGTATGCAAAAATATGGCCAGTCATTCATATGAGTAATCTTCACTAATTTACAAATTTGCAATAATCCTATGTGCAGATTGACATGTAACAGCCAATGAATGCTCCAGATGGGCTGCAACTGAAATGGAGGTTTACTCAGTTATTCACTGCTTTGGTACATGCTCTGCTTGATATGGATATTATTTTACCAGACCAATATATGGAAGTGACTGTGTATAGGCAAGGAATATTGTCAGTGAAACTGTAAGTAATCCCTGAGTGGACAACCATTTTAAATTCAGATTTTTCAGGACAGGTGACCTCTTTATGGTACAGCATAAAAAGTTGTAGTGACCAGAAAGTA
This sequence comes from Oriolus oriolus, assembly GCA_013400235.1. Lineage (NCBI taxonomy): Eukaryota > Metazoa > Chordata > Aves > Passeriformes > Corvidae > Oriolus > Oriolus oriolus. The sequence continues at coordinate 468,799 of VXBT01011962.1, forward strand.
CACTTTCCCTCAAATTAGAAAGTGTAAATGTTTTCTGTATTGTAATTCACTGATAAGCTGTGTAATTCAAAAAGAGTCACCCATCTAGTTTTTAATAATTTTTCTTGTGCAATGAACCACCCATTGTTTATTCTTTTTGTAAATTTTTTTTCTCCTTCTGACTAGGAGGTTTAACTGGAGGATTAACAACAATCAGATCAAAGCAGTAAAATTCAACCTCTATTAGGCTTTCATCTCATTTTGCTCCAATTGCAGGACCTCTCATAGACCTGGACGCTTCCCAGGAAAGTAAAGGTGTTTTCCTGCATGTTTAAGGATCTATTATCTTTGGGAGTCAAGTACCATTTCTGAAATGTCATTCCAATAGGAAAAGGAGAATCTAATGTGGAAAAGCTTTTTGCACATGTAGTTGAAGAAAATTTCAGCAAATGGGTATTTCTTGGATACAGAGTTGCAAAGAGCCTGGATAAAGTAATAATAATTCAGAATCATTCTAGATGCACAGTGACTGTAGTGAAGATCCTTTGTTTCACACCTGTAAGCGAAGAGTAGATATGTATAGCAGACTCTCAGAGACAATTCCTGTACACTAGGTATATGCACATATGTGTAGAGAATTATGGCTCAATTCTGCTTCAGCCTTCTATACTGCTTATTCTGGTAGCTTTTTTTGGGGGGGGGGGACGGGGAGGGGGAATAGACATGCTCTCAGAGCATCTCCAAATGTCTGTGTGGTGTCGAGTTTAGCTTTCTACCACCCAGAAATACAAATGTTCATTGCAAGGTGTAACCTGCCTGCATGGAGCTAAATGATCTTTAAAACAGAATAGACTCACAGACCTTAAATAATTCCTTTTCTTCTTTGTCAGCATTCACACAATGAACTTAATATGAGCAATGACATCAGATACGTACAGCATGCTCTGAGTACAGTCACATGCTATAACCATGTCATGCTTGTGTTCATTTATATTGTTTTAACAAAGGCCATTGCCCCTCTATTCATTTTATACCTGGCTGCATATTCTCACTTAGTCAAAGGGAGCTTGAGGCCTGAATCATTTATAAAGCATGTATTCATGCTTTGGTCAGTTACCTTAGATTTCACCAGCTGCCTGTAGTAGCCTGCAATGTATAGCAGTTCAGGAGTTTGTGGTGAATTTATTATACTTGACAATATTCCCAAGCATATTTGGTAGAATGGTCTGAATATTAATGCATCTCCTGAGTCAGTACAATCCCTCACTGTTCTGTTGTTACTGCTTTCTTTGAAATTCAGTCAACAGCCTGCAATACCAAAACAACAAAAATATGTGCACTTATCTTCAGGCCATTAAAATCCTACAGCTGTGTTTACCTTCCTTTTTGTGCAAGGAATGAGTAAAAAGCTTTCAATCAAATGCATGTAAAAAAGAGGAAGGACAGGGGAACTCCCTAGCAGGGATTAGAAGCTGCTGCCTTCCTGGCACTTGCTGCAGAACAGAAACATCCTGTATAATGTTAGCTGCCCTTTTCATTTCTGTTGAAGCAGTGGCAGAGTTTCTAGCACCCCCTACTTAATGGGTAAGGGGCCCATGGGTACAATTCTGCAATCTAATCATTCCAGGTAATTTGCTGTATGGATGGTTGGGTTAAGGCAAAGTGGTCCAGAGACCTGAATTCATTTCAACCCCGACTTATCCTCACAACTGGAATGAGATTCATGTTTTAATCTTAAACTTTGTCCATATATATTAATGACTTCTCTCCTACCTCTCACACCATGTGCAAAGGAAAATGATATACATTTGTTGTTTTAATTTCAATTTGGTTGATGAAAGGAGACAGGGAATCTAATGTATGTATGAGAAGGGAGAGAGACAGCTCTCCAGACTGATCAGCTCTTTGAGTTAATTACCTATATAATCTTGCAAAATATGTGCTTCCCATGCTTGTATTTTTTTAAGATCTATGACTGTCATTCTTGCAGGCACCTTACATGTTCCCTTCAGAACAGGGACTATTTTGATCTAGACATGGATTTTTTTATTACATTGCCTTTTCGCAAAGGAAAGCAAACTGATTCAAACACACATTTTGAAAACTGAAAGAAACAAATGACATCCCTTCCCCCCACTTTCTTACTGGGGTGATCCACTATGGTAAAATTTTATTTATAAAAAATTATTCAGTCTTTCTGCCTCTCTTTCATTTCCCCACCCCAAAATAACAGAAAGACCTAACTTCTCGCCAAGCAATTTTTGGAAGGTAAAAAAGGTCACCCATTCCTCTTTTCGTTTTCAAATCCCAAGAGGAGATTTTCAAGGATACTAAGGGCTGTTAAGCACCCAATTCCCACTGAGCATCAGAGAGAATTGGACGACTGGCTGCCCTTTGTGTCTTTGATTTATTTCCCTCTTTGGTCTTTACTAACAACAATTTTTTCTCATTTGGAACACACTGATTGAAAACATCCAAGGTCAAATTCATTTTGCGGAATTCTACTGAAGTCAACAAAGACACACACCATGATGGAGTTGAGTCTATAGCTGTACTTTTAGCCTCTCATTAGTACCAAATCTTCAGGTTTTTTCTCTCCGTTGGAACCACTTGGAGAAAGAGAGGAAAAGACAACTTAATAAATGCTTAAAACTGAAGAGGAATGAAAATTAAATTGAAAGAGGTTTTTTTGCAAAGTTGATTTTTAAAAATCTTATCAGGAAAAATATTTTGCTTTTTGCAGGTTTATGTTCCTGACAAATGTTTCCCCGGAAAACTTTACAAGAAAATAATTCATTTCTTGCTTAACTAGGTTTTTTTTAGCTCCCTTTTTCTGCATAACTTCTGGTTGGTTGTTAAGAGTGGAATTCATATCACATCACTTTGCAAGTCTGCAATCTAGCTGTCTATGTTTGAACTACTTTTCCTAGGCTCCATTCACAGTCTTAAGAAAGACAAAGGCACTGCGGGGCGTAATTAATCTGACCTATCCTAAATAAGATGTGAGGAATAACACCCTATGTGTACTTGTTTTTCTCCACTAGCAAGAAGGATAATCCAGCTGGCTAGATCAGATTTGAACTGTAGGAGTCTACATTTGATCAGATGAATCCTCCCCTGCTGTCATCCATTTCTTCCTTCCAAGTCTAACCTTGTTCAGTCTGGTGTGATTGTGGTTTGTTTGTAAGATAAATTGCATTTGTGAATCCTCACATGTTCTACTCTTTCTGGTGTTTGAGCATTAAAAAATACAAATTCCAAACTCATGAACATGATGGAACTGATCATGTAAAATTTGGCACATCTCTCTGTCTAACATATTATATTGGCCTTTGTCACAAAAATACACAAGCACTTTAGCAATCCCTATTCATTTATATGTTTCATTAAAAAGAATTTCTTTTTATTCAAATGTAGTAGTTTTGTTCTGATATAGTATAGAGTTAGCTGGGTCAAACTAAAATACATTTTCATTTCTATCAAGAATATACAGAGAGCTAACTGGAAGGATTATGGTTCAGGAACTTGCAGCATTTGTCATGGTGACGAGTACAAGTTCCAGGTGACTGGAGACTGGTGGTTCACATCACACTCCTGAGATCTCCCTGAACCACTACTTCAGAAATGCTGTTACCTGGGATTTGTTACTTCCTGGGGCAGAGTTTCCAAATTTCCCAGTGCTGAGAGGTGAAGGTGCTGTCCAGCATTATTAGCCACTTCAATCAAAACTCCGTATTTTCTGATAGCGTACCAGAATGAAATCACAGTGCAGCTGATATAATTTCAGTTCAATTCTCTATGATCTGTTGTTGCTGTGCTATCATTATAGTTAAAGTATTTTCATACTTAATCCTTCCCTCAGTATTTTAAAATATGGCTTTGTTCAGTTAAAGCCACTCTCCTTTGATTGTAATAATAAGTGCAGACAGGGTAGGGAAATGGGTTTGTCTGGAGCTCAGGTACAACCAGGTTTAGAAAGTTTAGTTTTAATGACTTGGGCCTCACTTAAAAAATTGGACAATCAGTTCTTAAAACACTCTGCTGTCACTTGCTCACTGACTGCAATATCTGAATTACAGCTGCAAATGAGAACTACCCACCTAGTTTAGTTAGATTTTTTGAGAATATCACTGCATGGCAGGAAAAATGGAAGATTTACATGACTACTCTGCTGTTTACATGTCTGTTTTAGCTCTACAGTTACTACTGAAGTGAAATTCAACAGTCTGGTTGGGTCTACAAAGCCACAAAGATTATTGAGAAGGTCTTAATACTTTTTGTAGATCAAAAATATAGATCTTGAAAAATTTGGTTTTAGATACTCTCTCAATCATATTAGAATATGTTTCCTATGTAGAACGGTGGGAATCAAAGCTTGTTTCACTAAATTGTAGTCCTTTAAGGTACTTTGTCAGATTTCCTCATCAATAACTCAAACATAATCAATTTTACGTACATCTTTCCTGGTGGTTCCTTGTTTATACAGAATTAAAGACCTTCAGTTATGAAGATTACACAAATTTCTCAGCCCATCTCTTGCAATGCCTCATTTGCTTTTATTATTATACAGGCTTTTTGTCTATTTACCTAACCCAAACCTTCTTTTCTACCCTTTGAATGCAATCCACCACAAGGTGAGAGAACAGATTATTTTAATCTTTGATATTTTTGGGACCATCTTATCATACTCTCACTTTTACTTTCTGTTCAGTGTAAACTACTACATGTATTCATTCTTTCCTCCAAGGAATTATTTCTAGACATTTGATGATTCTTCTTATTGTCTTCCAGTTTCTGCTTGGTCCACACCTTCTTTCAAGTGCAGGAAAACCAGCTAAGATTTACCAGGATGGTGCTTATAATTTTTTGCAGCAGGATGATGCTGTTGACACATGCTGAATGTGTTACACGCAGTCAAGGCCCCAGTGCTTATTTTTTGGTTTATTTTAAGCACAGATGAACAGCCAGCATACAGGATGACTATATAGACACATAATATTTGTTTGGAGTCTACATGAAGTACAAAGCAGCTGCTTTCTACATAATCTCATAGTCCCAGACCTTTTAGTATTCTTATGGTAGCCTTAAATTCTGTATTATTTTCCATAGAACTTCTGATTAGGTGTTGTTCTAGCATCAGTTTGTGATGTTGATTCTTCCTGACACTATTATTATTGACTGGTTTTAAGGCCAGACTTCTACCTCTAGTTTCTCAAGGTGAGTTTTAATTCCTGGCTGTCCTCCCAATCTTGTTATCTGAAAATGTAATTGTCTGCACATTAAAGAATTACCCTCTTTATTCTCTCGTCCAGGTCAGTGGATACCAGATCTGGAGCAGACTCCTATGGATACTCACACAGTATGTTCTTCTCTTTTGACAATGAACCATTGATAACTGGAGAGTATACAGTACTCTACATAGTTACACTATAGAGTACAAAGGAATACACTGAGAATGAGACCAATGAATTAGAAAAAATTACTGATTAGTATTTTGACACGTTCTGTTGCAAGTTAGTTACTTATCTTCATTCTTAGTGTAATTTTTTCCCTTTTTTTTACCAAAAAAACTCTCCAAAACCACCCAACAATAAACCCAAATGAAAGAACCAAACTGCTTGCTCTTTGACAAGAGGCATTATTAAGAGATGAATAACTGTTGTGATATATATTTCTGCTGTTTAAGGCTATTTGCTACTTTCAAGTAAGTTAATTTATATGTCAGTCGGCAGAAATTAACATTTTGAGGAGGAGTATATTCCTTGCTAGAGATATCAAGCAAAGGACTCACAGAAATTCTGAATTAGTAATGGAATGGTGTATAATTAAGATTCTGATTATATTGGTAGACCTCTTATCTTCATGGAAGAACAGTGTTACTAAGAGTGTCTGTGGGATACACCACTGACCAAGGATAAGACACTTTGGTTTGCATTGTGAGCTTTTAGTTTTTAACTGAAATTCTGGTTTGGTTCGTGGTTTACATGGGGATTTTCATGTGTATTTATACACAGACTCAAAAAAAAAAGGGCACACATACCCACATAGAGGACCCAAATTCTGCCATTTATTGAATATTGCATAAAACTGCATTCAAGTCTTCGCTGGGTTACACAATTGTAAAATTAAATCTGAAATTTACCTTTCAGTGTATAAATAGTTATTCTAGTCTACAAATGAATAAAATATAAAGCAATACCTATGAAAAACTGTCAGATGAAGCTGAGCAAAGAACCCTGTCTCTCCCATTGCTTATAGAAACCAGAGTGCAGATGTTCAGCCCTGACTGCTTATTTGCAATGTTACTGTTCAGGTCATGGGTGACCATCTGTTTCCTTTCACTTTATGACACAGCACTTGCCCTCCATGAATCTTTCTGAGCTTCCTTCTGATATGATGGCAAAAGAGGAATGAAAGAAACACTTATTTGGACAAGAGGCAGAGGAGCTTGAATGAATAATATTATTGTAGTAAAACAGTGTGATTCTTCTCTTTAGTTTCCAAGCATCCCTAACAGTGTCGTTAACTACTCCTCAAACAAGAAGAAGAGAAGGATACACAGCCCTATAGTTACTTGACTTTAGCCCTTGTAGGGCTCTATTTCTTCCCATTGACTAGATTGGCCACCTTTGGAAAATGATAAACAGAATAATAAGTATCTAATTTAGCTGACATGGTATGGCTACTCCTCTAAGGATCTGGATTAATGCTTAGAGGGAGCAAATGTTTGTCTAAACTTTGTAGCCGTAAAACATTAGCTCTTTCAGAAAGCTGAACTGGCATTCAGTACAGTTTCATGAATCAGAAGGCTTTCTGTAACACAGATGGGCATTTTTTAGATTAATTCTAACCCTATATTATGAATAGTTCTCTTCATGAGTGGGCCTGGGTTTATTTCTACAGGGAAATAGTATCTTTTCTTTTTTGAACAAGATACTTCTAAGCATAAGGGAAGAGAACAATGAAACAATGTTGAAAAGAAAAAACAAAATGCAAAGTTAACCACAAATTTCCATAATGAGGAAACAAACCACAATGTACTCTGAGATGGTGCCAGCCAGTCCCTCACTGCTTTTCAGTATAAAATAGGGGGTAAAACAAGAAAAGTTATGGGACTTTCAAATGATTTACATGTCCTGTTGATTTTAAGTCCCAACTGCTTTTGTCAAATATGTATATGCAATACTGTTGCCTGCAGTCGTGCACTTGAATGAAATGACAACAAAATTATTTCCAATGCATAGGTTATGAAGGGAAGCTAAATCTTATGTCAGTATTCTGACTTTCAAGAGCTTGCTTAAAACCCAAACACATCAACAGGCTGGAAAGATGGTCTCTTTTTTGTATCTTCAGTAACTGTGTTGCAAAATGTTGGGTTTATAGCACAGCCACTGTGCTCAAAACTTGGTACCTTTAATGTTTTGAGTCAGATTTAAATCAGTTAAATTACTTTAATCATGAGTGTACATACATGAGACGAATTTAACCTATTCTTTCCTGAAAATACTTGTTCTAATTAAAAATGTTTCAGATATGAAATATACAATTCAAGTAAGTGGCTGAAAACTCTCATGTCTTGTAGCTTACCACAAGCTGTCTTGGGTCATTATTTGGCTGTCAACTGAGTGAATGCACTCAGATTTGAAACCATTTCATTCCAAACCAAATCTTTCCTTTTATAAGTCTTAGTATTTTTACTTCAACTCCAGAATCCACAGACTTTTTTAAGCTAATTTTGCCATTCTTCACAAACAGTAGATCTAGGTAGATGTCAAAATGGACCCTATTTAACAGCGTGCTCTGTCAGCGCTAACTGGGACTTGATATACCTCAATGAGGATTTCTAATGTCTACTGTCTCAAGAAAGAAATCCAGCAGAGGCTTCTGTATTTCTATACCCAGGTTTTGACTACTACACACAACACTTATTTTAAATAAATAAAAAAATGGAGAAGAATGAACAATTCCTTTGTTTTCCTGAACACTAAAATATTCCTTTAATGGAAAAATATTGGAATTCAAATAATCCATGGATGCACAGAAAATATACTTTTTAGCTTAGATTTGACTCTCATGAGATCCATAATCAACCACAAAATGTTGATAAATATTTAACCACAACAGGAAGGGTTGCTCATCAATATTTTCCTTGGAAGAACTAATCTGAAAGAAGTTGATATTTGGTGGAGAGTTCTACAATTTTCGTTGGAAAATTCTGGAACTTTCTCAAACTCCTTATGTATAGCCCCGAATTTCACTAATTCTGTTCTATTTTTGAACTTATTTACCTAGCAACTTTTTTCTTATTTGCAGAAAACTGTAGAAAACATGATATCTGCTAATTCACTAGTGTCTCAAATAGAGAAATGGTCTTGACTTGGGTGCAATTTGTAGTATTTTCATGCAATTTTTGCTTTCACTGAGAGAAGTAATCAATTTCAGTATTGTGCACCAAATCACCTTTGAACTGTAATGCTAAGTGCATTGAAGAACAGAAAACCTTCTGTATTTTTCCAATCTATGTGTACAAATTTAGAGCTGGGGAGGAAGGTCTCAGCACCTTGCAAAATAGGGTACAGAATTTTCTTAAGTCAATATATTTCCTATAGATTTATGTCACCATAAATAAGTTCAGTAAGCTGAGTTATTACTCAAAACGCTGAAACAGAAGGTCGATGCATATGTGGAAAAGTAGTACATTTTCTTCTTTAATCTCAGAACATTTGATATAGAACTTTTGCATTTGACTGGACTTTGTATAAAAATAAAAAAAACCCACCTATTACTTCCCATGGGAAATTAGTCAGCAGTCCAATAGTTCTAATGCTCAGGGTGCTTTTTTTCATTTTATCTTCCTATTTCTTTATTTCATTTTATTAATTCTCATTGCACAGGTACTGTTTTAAATTATTCTTATTTCCCTTTGATATTAATGCTGCTACATTTTCAGCTCTCTAGCTTACTGCCCAGAAGCATCACATTATATTCTTCTTTTGCAGTAGAAGAGACAAGTAGTCAAAAACTGAAAGTGCAGTTTAGGCTGCCTATGCAACTTTTTGTTATCCATAGTGTAGGTAGAATAAAGCACTTGTTCACATTTATTTTTACTAGACGTAAAGTCAGACTGTCAGGGCCCACTTAAACACATGATCCCAACACTTTTTAGCCAGAATTGAGGGTTTAAGCTTAGGAAAATCTTATTCTGATGTCCTGGGGTGTATGAGACACCCTAGATATACACATTGTTAGGCAGCAGTGTATGTCAGACCCTAGAGATGAACAGCTAATTAGAATCCCTGAGATCATATCTGACTGCATGGGTGCAAGGGGAAGTTGATGCTTCTGGCTGCATTTGCACGAGAGCCTAACAATTCAGCTGTTTGCCAAAGGACCTCTTTGATCTATCTCCTCACTGTAAGAGGGTTTTCACATCCAGCTTTTGTGTTCTAGGAGGGCATCTGTACCGACAGTCCCTGGAGTGATTTGACCATGACTTAGCTTCTCTTCCTATTATCACTGAGATACATTACAGCCAGAAAGGGAAAGGAGATCAGAACAGATAGAAGGAGCCTTGCCCTGTAAATAGTTGTTTGGGCATTTGGCCAGAAAGGGCCGTATGGGGTCAAGTCCTGCACAGTCTCTTTTTTCTCATTTTTGTCAAAGGCCAAATACTTAAACTACCCTGGGAGCAAACTGGTGTCTAAAAGCAGGAAATTATGTCAGGTCCTTGGAACCTGGAAATCTGAACAGTGACCATGAAGCAGGTGTTTGAATGCAGGCAAGGCATTTTAGGCACACTGAAACTCTCTGATAGAGTGAGATCATGCATCTTCATGTTCCACATACTCTCTGTCTTGAATCCCAGCCCGACTTAGTTTTTCCTCCAGACAATGTAAGACAAAGTTGGATCTCTGACTCAGCTTTATGAATTCCATTTTTTGAATATGCTGAGTGCATACTTTTAAGCATTGCAGCACTGAACACTGTTATGTCAAAAGCCTTTTGTTGAGTGATTACCATCGTGAAAAATATTCTAAAATTATGTTTCCAGAGTGATAGATAAATATTTTCATTATTTGGCTTAATGCATGGCTCCAAGTATCTCATTTCCTCATTTCTCATTCTCCATTTCTCATTTCCTACCTTCTACATGTAGGGATCTTTGGTACAGGATGATAGCAAACAGTTTCCCAGGCTATGGTCACCACCATCCAGGTTATTCATACCCATCTTATGTCCTGTGTTCTATTTTTCCCAGTTTCCTTCTCAAATAATTTCTAGTTCATTCCAGTATCTAAAATTATGTTCTCCTTTGCCCTGATTCTTCCTTGATTTTATCTTACTATTTCATGTTAGATGCTTGCAAGCCAATCTACATTTTTCAGTGCATTTCAAGGTTTGAAGTCCAAAACACAATTCAATGAATTAAGACCCTGCTTTGTCTCCTCTTTAATCTTCTTCCTGTGTTTGCAAAAGTTGGATTATGGACATCCTGTACCAAGAGCACCCTCTTTTATGAAGGTTGGCTGTAACTCATGAGAGCAATCCAGCACATCTCTTCCACTCTTCTGATATAAATTCACACATTTTCAAAGTGCTGGTGTTCCATTCTATGTCATAATCAATACATGAACAAGAGCAGATGTGTGAACTTCCCTACCTCCAATATATGTTGTGGTCACACAAAAAAAGAAAATCCTTTCTCTTTTGTTTGAGTGTCATAATACAGGAGAGAAGGGTTTTGGCATATGAAGGATCTTGAGCATTTCCATAAAAGTCTGTCTGCCTCCCCTCCACTTCCAAAACGATGGGCTGCTGTATGTACTGCTCATGATTCTGCTGAGAGTGATTCCCCTCACCTTGTACTCAGAAATGCTGATGTCTTGTGTTCCTAGTCCTCTCAAAGATACTGTCTAGAATCTGACCAGTGAAATTAGGTCCAAATGACTGGAATTTCTCCAAGTCATAAACACATATATGACTACAGTATAAATACAAAGACTCACAGCAAGAAGTTATCCTTAGTAATGCATAGATCCTAACCATAATTTTGCTTTTTGAACTTCCTTATAAACTAATTCCTCTAAACCCATGCATTAACGGCAAATGGAGCCCACTATTTTCTAGGTAAGAATATGGATATTACAAATATGCGTACAAAATTTGTGATTTCCTATTGCCAAAGCAGAATGCACGGTCTTGTTTAAATGTACATTGAAAAATTCTTCTGGAGTATGCAAGTACATGTGTGTACTTGAATAATGCAAGATTGATACTTCCAGTGAAGTCTCAATCCATCTTGATTCCATGAGTATGGGCAATGTGTTGGAGGAGAGCTTCTGACCAGGGAAGTGGTTTGCTTTTCCATTGTCCACTGTTGTCTAACAGCCCCTTGGGAATATTTTAAGGACTTGGAGAGATGAATCAACTCTTTAGTTTTCTTTGTGAGTCTGGGGTCTGGTCAGGGGTATAGTATAGGTATACCAAAAATGGTGATGTTCTTCCACTTTTTTTATGCGTTGCTTCCTAGATGTGCAATGTTTCAAAAGTGATTTTTTTGGCTTCAAACTGGACAATGCAATCTGAAGGTAATTAAGATCTACCACTTCTGTGGTCAATAGTGTATTCCAGAATTAGGGTTTTATTCTTGCTCAGCAGAAATGCACCTTGCAGTATATATAATATTCTCATCCAAACCTCCTGCTTTTATTTTTCCTTTTTTCTTTTCAAATCTCACTGAACACATCCTTCTCAATTTTTGTTTCAAATGTTGTTGCATTTTAAATTAGACTCATTCAAACCCCTGAGCAAACAACCTTGAAAAGCCGTATGTCAATAACCTCTACACATATAAAACAATGTACAATTTACAGAACCTGTTTTGCTCTTCCCCAGCCAGCACAGTTCCAATAGGCAGTGTGCTGCCATCCAGGTAACTACAGCACCTTTTGGGCCATCACAGCATCCCAAAGCTCCAGCAGTTACAGCCATAGCATGTCCTTTTCTGGTTCACATTGGCTTTTCTTGTTGTGGTACCAGCTCCGATGACAGCAGCAGCGCACAGCTGTGCATGGGCAGGCTGAATTAATCTCTCCATTAAAATCAATGGAATTACTCCTCAGGAGATACACAGGAAGCAGAATGACAGGCACTGGAGGACTCTAGAGCTTTGTACACCTGATGTATCGTACATGAACGTTCAGTAGAAAACTTAATTACCTTCATAAGTGAAACACAGCTAACCTAGGTAGTAGTCACAGGTAGGAAATGTTGTCTGGACTTCAGAGGAAACCATCCAATGGAAAATAATGGAAAACAGAGATTACTGCAGGGTAAGCAGCCCCAATTTTCAGCTTTCTTAGCACTATTCCAGCTCTTGAACAAATAAAAATTCAATTGTGTTGGAAATTCTGGAAAGAGCAAATAAAAAAAAAAATCACTCAAAGAGCTAGAAATAACCTCATACACAAACTAATGACTCACCTCTTCTTTCCAATCAACTCCTTAAATGAGATTTTATCATTGAAAATAGTTCACCTAAAAATAATAAAATAAGAAAAACCTTATTGAAAAGTTCACCCACACACCCCGTTACTAACAATTGGCTATTTATTTTCCTCCAGTTGCTTTATAAATTCTCATGGGAACATAGATCCCTTTTTGATTTCAGGCAGGAAATATCATTCTGTCAATATGCTCGTCTAACATACACTAAGTCATTTTTTTCCAAATAGGTGACATTTTAACATCGCATTTCATTTACACAAAGACCACAATATTAAGAAAACTTAATGTAATCATTTTTCTTGTATGAGTAAGAATCCAGATACAAGTCTGGAATGAGTTTTTCAGCAGTGCTAAAGGTAATAATGGTTAGCTTCCTAAATGCTGATGTTTAAATTTTGGCCTTTTCCACTTGTGCCTATTCAGCTTCTCGAGTAGCTGTGAGCAGCTTTATTTTTCTACTTGATATTGTAAGTTTAGTAAAGGCTCAATCCAATAAAGTTCAGAAGTAACTCTTAAAGCAGTAAAAAGTCCAGGAAACCATTTACTTATATGTATTCTTTGTCCATTTTTTTGGCAGCAACACCAAAGATACCTCATTGGATATCTTGTTTGCCAGCTTCACTGGTCAGTCCCAGTCTGTGAAAACTGCAAATTTAAGAAAAAAGAGCAACACTTAGTGTGTTCCTAAGGAAAAGTTGGACAAGGAGCAGACATGCTATGGTAGCCCATATCAGGATGCAGGATTGTGTCCTGCTGTTTACAGCCAGTGCAATCATTTTCTTATCCTCATTATCAGACTATGATTCAGTCACCATTTCCCAGGCACTTAAAAGGCATTATTAGAACACACGACATTATGAAAGTAGAAGACATTATATACTATATATCTGAGAGACAAATGATACAAGAAATACAGTTTATAGGCATTGTAGCTAGAGACTGGCATAACCTTTTGGTAAGGAAAGAGAGCAGTTTCTCTGCTGTGCTTTTGGGAGTTATTCAAGTGGATACCGCTTATGTGACACGTGTTTGCTTGGTCCGTTTTATTTGCAGTGCCCTAATTTGCACTCCTAGCTCAGTCACCTATGCATTATGAAATACATCTCTCATTAACAGTGCATTTTCTTTGGGAAAAAAAGTCACTACTTCTTTAGTCCCAGCTTTCCAGCAAGAAATGAAAGTAAACTCAAGAATCCTACATTTAAGTATCTTCGCACAAGTGTCTGTATGTGCACTGGGTGTTGAAGCGGCCGCTGTAATCAGTGAGATATGGCCAGTGTCACCAGCAGACCCTGAAGGTTCCTTCAGCTGACATTAAATCAGGTACCAGTATCCTGTCAGCTGCTTGGTGCTGTACACTTCATTGGCAAGGAGCTCAGTTAACAGCCCTCAGCCCCAAAGGAGAGACCTAGCATGCCCCACTCCCAGGATCTGGACTCCAGCCTGTAAAGATTGAGCAGTGTGGCAGGCTTCCTAACACTCCCTTTCAGAAACCTTTGAGTGCTAAATTAATTGTTATTTAAAGAGGAATGGAAGGAGGATTTCATGCCATTTTTGTAACGTATATTTCAGGTCTACTAGCAGTGGACAGAAAGGATTTTTTCCCACCTTTCTGACGTTCATTATGGTTTGTTTAGTTTATATTTTCCACCTTTTTCTGAAGCACGGGGTGTTGCAACAAAGGCAAGAGGGGCTTAAGGTCATACTGGAATTTCAGAAGGTCTCAGAGGTCTGACTGATATGTGTCATTTAGGACTAAACTGATCTCTAGATTTTGATTTAAGAATGTTTGCAAGGTCAAGTTCACACAGACCTTTTGGATTTTGCCTCTCACTTTAACTGTGGGCCAGAATACACTTGATGAAATTAGTGTCCATTTCATGTAGCAGATTTTTATACTACTGTGGTGACTCAGGACATCAGTTGACGACTGACCAATAAGGCCATGACACCAGCATATTTACAATGTCTTAACTGTTGAAATGCTTTCTGTATGGATTATAGAACGTGTTACTGAAACATGCTGCAATTAAAATACTCTGTGTACAGCAGACAGCTCTCAATACTTCCTAAAATTCAGTTCCCTCTATATTATAGCAATTTGAATGAACAAAATATCGACTATTCAAAATTGTTGTTCTTGAAACTCCTGGGTCATGAGTATTTTCTATTTGATTGACTCTCTTCCCACCTAAAGCAGCAAAATCTTGGAAAGTTTCCATTTGGATACAAAATATTAAGTACTTGTATAGTGGATTTGTTACAGAATCATGTTTGTTGTGGTGATAGGTGTTTTTTTATTAAACTCCAGCGTCATATGCACTATATTTTCATATCCAGATGCATGGTGTAGAAGAAGCTGTTAGAATTTTTGCACAGAAATGTTTTGTGACAGAAAAAACCCCACATATTGCAGCTTTAAATTTAAAATATTTATTTACACTGGAAACCAAAACAAAAGCAAACTGATTTAGGTAAAGATGTTTTTCTCCAAGGCTTGTCATGTACTCAGACCATGGCCAGTTTATAAATGATGCTACCTTCAAGAGCAGTTAGCTGAAAAATATTTTATTTGTTAATGAAGCTTCACAGCACTATGCAGGACTACATGATGCACTGCATGAGCATTCATTTGTGAATTGTAACATTTAAAAGCATTATAAAAAGATCAACTGCCTCCTTTTGTTCTCTCTTGACTGGTAATTTTGTACTGTCTGCTGAAATGGCAGCATTGGTTGCTGATTACAATGCTGATGTCAAAGAAAGAGATGTCAAAGGCATCCTGTTAAAAATGCTACCTTCATTGCATATCTGTTTGGTCATGTATATTGCAGATTATTTCTGAACATTAAAAAAACCTGCATGGCATTGTCCAGAAATCATGCTTTTTACATTTAGTGATTTTTTTCCCCACCTCATTTCTTCTCATACAGACTGATTTAAATATTTCAATGCTAATAATCATAATAGCCATTTGCTTCACAAAAACCTTTGTTATTCCTGTCTCTCAACAAAGGGTGAATTATCTTGAGCTTGAACTGGAAGCAACTACATTCGTATTTTGCTATTTTTTTCTTACCTCTTCTATTAGAAAGCAACCATTGAAATGACATCAGAATTTCAGGGGTCACATTTAACACTACCAGCCTTGAAAATATTAAAACAATAGCAATGTTGCCTAATGTTTCTGCCTCACCTAATGTGACTTTGTTGTCACCAGTAAGTTTGTGCTGGTTATGGATGTTTGGCTGAGCTCACCTGTCCTCCAGTGGCAAACAGAGTGAACAGCATTTGAGAAACACCAAAAACATTGAAACATTCATTGATAATATAAAAATATTAAGAAAGAAAGAAAGAAAAAAAAGGATAAACAATTTTTTTTCCCTGTACTTAGTGTGTTAGATCATGCTTATATTTTGAAGAAACATTTTAAAAAGGAGTAGTTCTAATTATGGCTGTACATCCTTTGGAGGTGTTTTATCTGACATGTTATAGGTGTGCTTGGAGAGGAACTGTCTACAAACCCAAGAGGAAGTGTATACAGGTGCAGGAATGAGAATAAACAGACACTTAGAGAGGACAAGATAGACCATTTCCACATTGTTGTAGCAGAGGAAAAACTTGTGTCTTGACCTCTTTTGTCTAACGAACTGTGCTGCGTAACTGTTTTCAAAAGTAGGTGCTAAAAGAAAACTAAGACTTTCCTTGGGTTTGCTGAATGCCCCATCAGAGGTAATTAATGGCTGATACTGTCCTCATGGTGATGTTTTCAACCATTTCCGTGGCACAACAGTGCCAACAAAACAAAACAAACCCATAAGCCTCCCCACCCCTGCTCCAAACAAATACGTACTAACACTGTTTTAAATGTAATTTGGGAGTTTCAGCAGAAATGACCTGTAGCAGGAAAACACAGGTAAATTTTTACCCTTTTCATATAACAAATTATTTTTCTTAGAGGTGACGCCAAATTGTGAGGCCAAACACAAGAAAGCGACCATGTCTCCATGGACACCCACTGCTCTATTTCCATCTATATAACTTAATGTTATTGTTACAAATATCTTGTTTGAGAAAGAAAAGAAAAAAAAATTCCTATACCCAAGCAAATAAAAAAAGAAAAAAGGAGGTAAGAAATGCATTGTGTCTAATCATTTATACGCAGAGATATTTTAGATATTAAGTAATAATCACATTGTTTAAAGCTTATTCAGGACAAAAGTAAATGCAGTTTCTGTAGGTCTATATTTTAAAGTTATATTGATCCATCTCTGAAAAATACACATTTCACATATGTGTACATTTTGTACCAGTTTTGGCAAGAATGGATTTTCTACCTATCTCCATTGAAACCAATGGTAAAACCCTTGCTGAATGTATTGAGATTAGCTTTTTTGTCATCATCACTACTTTGACCCAAGTAAATGATGTCATCTTTTGTCACCGAAAAGAAAGAGCATATGCAGTTTTGTCCAATGTGCTCCTGTTTATATTTTGAAATAATGGCTGCTGAAAGCTCTGCTGAGGTCTAAACAGAAACGTTTATTCCTCCCTTCCCCCATATGCACACACACAATTTCCTACACCTCCTATTTACCACCCAGAGAGAAGGATCACATTTCCACTCCTCCCCTGCTCAGAGAGTATTTCAGAATCTTTTTGAAAAACTCTTGACCTCACACATATGTACTATTACTGCAGAAAGCTCCTTTAGTTTTCCTCTGATACCTTCTTCTGGGTAATTTCATACAGAACTATAATTAGGACAAATAAAGAACACTGTCCTTAGAGAGCTATTATTTTTGTTCAGATATCCTTGTGAATGATTATTAACAAAAGGTTTAAGCAAAGTGCCCTCCCTCAATGCTTTGCAGGAGCTCTGACCCTCACTACTTCATCTGAAACACCTCGCTTCCCCACAGTAGCCAAGCTGTTTTGGACAATGTAAGCACTGTCTGAAGGTGCTGTATTATAAGTGCAGTAAGCTTTATAAGAGTGTGGGTCTTTTGGGGGCACTCATCTTATGAGTACTAGCTATTCTGAAAGGTCACCTGGAGGAGGTAGCTGATAGCAGGACCACCAGCACTGCAAATACCTGATATTGCTTCAAATTCCCCTTAAGTTCAGGGTAAAAGGCATCTGCAAAGCCAGGTAGACCACTGGTCTGGAGAGCTTGATGAATACCAGTTTCAGCAGCAACAGCACACCAGGGTAATGTAGCTAAGCAACACAATCTAGTTATGTTCAATGCTCCAGCCCTAGTTGTTTTAGGAACTGCTTAAAATGTTGCACATAAGCACTGAACTGATAGGTTGAGGTATATCTTGTACAAGCTGGATGCCATATTGTACAATAGAACAACAGAAACACCCAAGTTAGTCTCTTCCAGGTTCTGACATAATGTCTCTTTAAGCCTATGCATATTTTCTTTAGTCCCCCATGTGCTCTACAGAAATATTCGAGATTTCTTTTCCTGCTGAGCTTATGCCTTCAGGAATTTTTGGGTATTTTTGGGAAGAAATGTATTCAACTTAATAGCAATTTTCCTTTGTATTGCTCACGATGAAAAATTTCTTTTGCAACAAGGCCTGGAGAACAATTCCTTCTAAAGAGGATGAGGCCAAGCATTTTCCTTCTTCAAAATGGCTGTAGCTTCCTATTCTCAGCAGAGCCAAGGCTTCAGGCTTCCTTCAGAGAAGTTAGTGACCCCTTTTTCAACATGGTCACCTCACTTCCTATAGTCAGTGCTCTCCATGGAGTGAGCTTGACAGCCCTGGTGTAGGTGGAATTTCCACTAAGCTTCTCAAAGCCCATATACCTCTAGGATGCTGAATGACAGCACACTCATCTGCGTACACACAGAACTGAGGCATTACAGCATTGGACAACTCTGATTGATTGAATAGACCCTGAGGGCAGGACCCTATTACCAAGCCAATGCTCAGAACTGATTAACCCCTTAGCCAGTGTCAAATACAGTACATTGTTGTAAGAAGACTATAAATCATAGGATAACTGTAGGGTCAGGCCTATTGTGGCCCTCTTATATGTCTTGCCTAAAGCTTACTGTTGAATTTTCTAAACAGAGTATGTTAGTGTTACTCTGGCAGAAGGATAACAGTACAGGAGTTTCCCATCTAGATTTTTATTAACTGGAACGTTGTGTAGGTTGTTTGCTTTTTATCTTGTTTCTCCTGATCACAGAGGGGAATGCTTTACATGAGACACAAGGTGTATTTATGGTGCAATACCAGCCATGCCCACACACGGCCTTGTAGAGTGGAGCCGAAGGTTCTGAGTTTGGCTCTGTTGGTACATATCCTCAGAATGGGAATCAAAAAGTTGGGCTAATTTAGCGAGGAGATGCCTGAAGTTAGTAACAGCTGACAGCAGAAAATGTCAATGAAAAACATCCTCCTAAAAGAACATATTTGTGCCTGTACTCAAGGATTAGGAGCCTTGCTCAGATGTCCTGCTTGGAATCCATGGGCTCTTACCGCCTCTTGAAAACAGCTGTTCGAACTTTGAGAGAAAGAGCAGGATCTACACATGTGAAAAGAGGAGAAAGGCCCTGTGACTATGCTAGTAATGATAATTCTCTTTTATAAAGCAGCCCAGTGGCTAAGGTACTACCCTGATAGCTGGGAGCAGGTAGGAGTCCTTATCCCGCATTCACAGCCATATTTGCCATAATACATCACTAGCATAGAACTCAAGCAAGGACCAGGATTCGTGTTGTCCCTCTTTCTGCAAATGTGCCATGTTGCTGCTTGATTTTCCCTCTCTGGCCCAGTGAATCTTGAATTCTCTATTCTTCATGATAGGGCAGCTGTGTAAAAACCAGCATATAATGCATCCTCTCCTGAATAGTGTAGAATGTAGCTTAGCTGAGTGTACTGGCTAGGGCATCCTCTTGGGAGGCAGAAGATGTAATGAGAATATCCTTAGACTGAGGAGTGGGCTGATTCTGAGTCATCCGCTTCCTGGATGAATGCTTAAAGACAAGTGCCTGCATTATCACCTCCTTATAAAGGAAAATGAAAATGGCCCCTCATCTAACTACACCTATCTTTATCAAGAGAGACATAAAGGGCAATTTTTTCAAAAATGGGTTAGGCCCAGGTCCTCAAAGACATTTAGGCATTTGATTTTCTTTGATTGTAGGGGGAATTAGCTTCCAAAGTGCCTTTGAGGATCGGGACCTTGGAGATTTAAGATACTCAATGTCATTTATCAAATGTGGAATCAGTAGGAGTCGGGCATCTAACGAGAACCCCACAGTCTATATGTTTCTAAATTATGTATGCACTTTGAAAATGCTAAGCCCTTTATCATGCAGGAAATCAGGATTGATGACTGATGATCCTTTCTCATCTTAACGTCCCTTGTAAAGCTTGCTAAGATCATGTGAGCACTATGATGGACACATCACAGTCATATATATGTCATGCATCCTGAGATATTTTATATCTATATACACTTCTGATGGACAGTCAGTTTTCTTTCAATATGGCATGTCTTATGATAGGCTGCTTTTTTAATTTAAATTATTTCTGCATTTTCTGATACTTAGATCTTTCAACTATATATTTAATTTTAAAAAGAAAATTCTGTGTATCTTTACACTGATTGATGTTTGCTAAAAGTGCAGTATTTCAGTATTAATTTATCTTAGCAGAACCAATTCTGTGAATAATGTCTATTTATTTTATTGAAATAAAATATTTGTGGTATTTACCTTGAGTGTTAACTTCGTAAGGCTGCTATATAACTTTCCGTTCTTGTTTTTTGTTGGGTTTTTTCTATTTGCTTGGTTTGTGGTTTTATTTATTTGTTTGTTTGATCAACAATAATAGAAAATCCTCTTCTGGTCTTTTAACAGATACAGCTTTTAAAATAATCTCCAGCTTTTAAGCAATTTATGGTAAACTTTTGCCTTGTCTCTCACTTACACAGTTTAGGCAGAAAGCTAGTGACTGTAATTAAGTGCTGAGTTTTTTCAGAGAGGTAAGGGTTGGGTTTTTTCTTTTAAATTTTAGTTTAACTAAATTGCTGTTAGAATTTCATGGTAACCTGGGAATGTTTTGAGATCCTTTGCTCCAAACACTGTCAATGTAACACAGATAACCTTCACCACCTGCTCAATGTTAGTCTATCTTTTAATGATTATTAAAGAGAATTCAGTGTCTTAGAAGCGCTCATAGACTCCACATCTGATACCAAAAGCAAGATCATATCTTTGCTATTCTACTCATACTTTTTCCTTATTATTTTTTTTTTCTTTAGGATTGTTTCCTTCTCTAGTGATAAGGTGGTTTGCCACCTTGAGGGCAAGCCTAGGTAAGTTCCCTATTGTTAGCATGTGATTCACCTTCTTGGTCTCGGGTCCCTTTCAGATATAATAAGCAGTATAAACTGTCTTTATATCTTTTCTTATCTTCAGCTATTCTGAGACAAATCTTCATCCAGTCACTCTATTCTTAAGTTTCTATAATGCATCCACTGCTTTATAGTAAATCTGTTTTACAGTTTCTTATATGGCTTGGCACGTAAGTATAGAATAAGACAGAGGATGAACTATTTATGAAATAGGAAGTAATGGGTAAGAGGAGAATTATTTTATTTAAATATCATCAGANTATGGGTATTAGTATAGATAAATAGGCGTGGTCAATACCTAGCTATTAGTACTAACAAAATTAACTGATGCCTGTAAGTGTGGTTCCTGTAAAGGGAATAAGATACCACACATTAAAATTTGTAGCTAAAATTCAAATAGGACACCAGAAATTTGAATTTGGAATAGGTGTAATATTAGTGAATTAGAGCCGTGTAATGGAGAACGTTGTTGTAAAATGTATTTTATTTGAGAAAGAAATGAGGAAAAACACATACATTGAATACAGGTTTCTCAGAGTTATGGAGAGAAAAACTCTTTGACAGCTATAGCTCACAGAAATTATTTGACTTTAATCATACTTGGCAGGAATGAGGCTAGTAATCACTTTGTTAATAAAACAGGTGAACTAAATAAAGGAGAATTAATCTTAAGTCTTTCTTTATGTCTTTATAGAAGTACAACAAAAAGAGAGAATATAAGAATGGTTACCAATGTTGAGTCATTCTCTTCTCAATTTAAATTAGTAATAAGCCAATGGATTCTTAAAACATAGAGGGCAACACAGCTCAGGAATCACATAATGGAAAAATTAAGAAATTTCTGTCCATATGTCTAAATCTTTATTCAGCATTTACTCCCCTCTAAAACCTTTTTCTTCAGTAACAGTTTTATGCAACTAAGACGTGAGTACAAGAACATGGCCTGTGGTTTTCTTCAAGTGAAGGAAAAAGGAAAGAATGGTTCAGCTACAACCTGCATGTCTACAGACTACTAGAATTGTTCAGCCACAGCCTGCAGGTGCACTATGGAGCGTACCCTCAGCAAATTTGCTGTCAGCGGCAAACTGTGTGGTGCAATCAATGCGCTGGAGGGAGGGGAGACCATCCAGAGGGACCTTGAGAGGCTTGAGAGGTGGGCCTGTGCAAACCTCATGTAGTTCAACAAAGCAAAGTGCAAGGTCCTGCAGCTGGGTCATGGCAATCCCAGACACACCTACAGGTTGGACAGAGAAGTGATTGAGAGCAGCCCTGTGGAGAAGGACTTCTCGATGATGGTCAATGAAAAACTCAACATGAGTCAGCAATGAGCACTCGCAGCCCAGCAAGCCAATCGAATCCTGGGCTGCATCCAAAGGAATGCGGCCAGCAGGGCAAAGGAAGCAATTCTTCTCCTCTACTGTACCCTTGTGAGACCCTACCTGGAGTGCTGCATTCAGTTCTGGTATCCCCAATGTAAGAAGGACATGAAATTGTTGAAGCAAGTCCAGAGGAGGGCCGTGAAGTTGATAAGAGGACTGGAGCATCTCCAACGGGCTGAGAAAGTCGGAGCTGTTCAGCCTGGGGAAGAGAAGGCTGCATGGAGACCTCATTGCAGCCTTCTAGTATTTGAAGGGGGCCTGCCAAGGAGCTGGAGAGGGACTCGTTAAGAATTGCAATAAGAGGAGAAAGAACAATGGGTACAAATTGAAAAAGGGAAAATTCAGGATAGGTATTAGGAAGAAATTTTTTATTAAGGGTGGTGAGACACTGGAACAGGTTTCCCAGGGAGGTCATGGATGCCCCAACTCTTCAAAGCCGGGTTGGATAAGGCCTTGAGCAACCTAGTCTAGTGGAAGGTGTCCCCACCCACAGCAGGGGTGGTTGGGACTAGATGACGATTAAAGTCCATTCCAACCCCGTGACATTCTATGATTCTACAACTATATGTTGCAACTTGTTCCTTAGGATGCCCTGACATTTTTCAGAGCAGCTCATTTAAAGTATAGTTTAATGGCATATCATAATAATTCATATTTAATTTTATATTTAGATTTATAATTAGATTTAGAATGCAAGGAAAAGAAGTGTTCATACTAATAATTTTTGAAAGAATCTGTCAATAGTGGGAAACATTTTTATTTCCAGAATGCAAAATTGTAAAAAAGGAATTAAGCAAAATGTGTAAGGAATACATAATAAAAAATGAATTTTGGGTAAGGAAAATAGAGGCAATACAAATTAATGGATGTTTGTTATCATATTCCAAAGTAGTTAAGGAAATGAAAAGGACTTAATCTTTCTTTTTTGAGGAAAAAGAAAAAGCCATGGAAAAAAATATATAGTTGAGAAAATTAGGGAGAAGATGATTTTAGAAATGGTTAAAAATTATTGATATTCAGTCATTCTTTGAAAGATCTTTGTTAAGCAAGAGGCATACAAAATGAAGCTTATATGACTAGCAAATGATGACATTTTCAAATATACATTGACAAAGACTAGACAAAAGAAGACTTGGAAAAGTGGAAAATTTGCAAATTGTTCACGCCAACTGTTAGGAAGCAATTAGGAAATTCATTGGCTTTGCCACAGGCAATTATTTTTGGTGAGACATGGAAATATGGGTAATTGCCTAAACACTATAAAGAAAAGGAAACAAATTCAGAAGAAAAAGAAATTGTTTTCTGAAGTTTCCCTCTATATCCCAGAACAGTACTAGGAAAATATTGAGAGAAAAGAGCTCACTGTGAATTAGCTTACTCAGCCATCCCAGAGGGCAGGTCCTCTCTTACTTCTCAAGTCAACTCCATGTAAGAAGGCAGACATAAAATTAACCAGCTCTCTTCAACCCCCTTCTCTTCTAGAGCCCTAACCCTAGGCATTCCTCTGAGTAGGTCCTTTAAAAGTTAGCTCTCCTGCAGTCAAGGGTTGTAATTGTACTCACTGCCTTGCTTCCTTCATGCAGGATCCTAAACGCCACCATTTCATGGTCACCACTGCAGCCAAGACTGCCCCCAAACATTCAAAATCCTAGCTAGTCCTTCACTGTTAGGAAAAGGGCCAGCAGCAGACCTCTCCTCATCGGCTCCTCTCCCACGGATTTAAAAAAGTTATCATCAGTGCTCTGCAGGAGCCTCCTGGACTGTGTGCACTGAGCCGTGTTGTCTTTCCAAGAGATATCAGAGTGGTTCATTTCCCCCAGAGAACCAGGCCCTTTGGTCGTGAGGCTACTTTCAGCTGTCTGTTGGCAGCCTAATCAACTTCTTTTTCCTGACCAGGTAACCATTTTCCTGACCTGTGGCAAACTTGCACAACGTCACCCATATTAACCTCATTATTACTCATAAGCTCTCCACTCATTTGTGATCCCTTCCTAGGCAGAGATGCATTCCAGCTGCTCCCTAACATAAAAAGCAGCTCCACCACCTCACTTGGCTGGCCTGTCTTTCCTAAAAGGGACATAGCTATCCATGACAGCATCCAAGTCATTTGAACTATCCCACCATGTCTCCGCAATTGCAAGGAGATCGTGGCTCTGTGACTGCACACAGATCTCTGATCCTTCCTGTGCATTCCCCATGCTGCATGCATTTGTGTGCAGGCATTTCAGAGACGTAATTGTGCCTGCCAGTTTACCAGGAGGGGTGCAAGAGGGTCTGCCATACCCCCACACACCCTTGAGGCTGCTGACCTCGGGTTCTCATCTTGGGAGGCAGCCAAGGAGATTTACTGCTGCTCAGGATGGCCAGGCTTATTCCCAAGCTGGATGCCATGGCCTGAGCATTGCCCCTCTGGACCCTGCTTTCTGAGTCCTTCAGTTTAAAGCCTGCCAAGTCAACCAGCCAGCTGCCAAAGATTCTCTTGCTTCTTCTAGACAGTTAGATCCCATTCCTCCCTAATAGTCTAGAGGCATCAAAGTATATACCATTGTTGTAAAAGCCAAAGCCCTCACAACAGCCCCAGACACAAAGCCAGAATTTGATTGGCATTATATGTCTGTTTCTGACTGCACCTTTTTGTCTAACTGTTGAAATGGAAGAAGACATACCTATGTATTAAAACTATATCTATATATCTCATCTAAATATGCAATATAAAAATATTATCTAAAACATTGCATTTACATGATATTAAAATGTGTTCAATATATTATCTATTAAACATTGCCTTATGGTGTCACATGGGCACTCACATATCGCCTTTCTCTTATGCCCATTGTTTGCAGGATTGACATGTGGAATTATGCAGCCTTTGCCATCTGGCACAACAGAAATAGATGAGGATGGTTAAGGAATGTCTTGAACCTCAAGTATTCCCAGTTTAGAAACTGGGAATACTTGAGGTTCAAGACATTCCTTAACCATCATACTGGTCAGGCTTTACACCATTCTTAGGAGTGAAAGGGACAACCAGCTGCCAAGTACCCCTTGGTGCAAGAGGATATGATGCATAGGTGAGAAAGTGTGTTCTTCATAAACAAACCAGCAGCTATTCCATGAAATCTTGAAAAACATTGGTGAGGGCTGAATAGATCATTTATTTTAAGATTCAAAACATTGAGAGTAATTTAAAACAGTATAAAATAGGAAAGAACTAATTTAAAAATAATTTGAAACACATGTATATGTGTGTGATAAATAATTGGTTTGTGTGAAATATGGAAAATATGTGCAATTGTAAGGAAATAACACTCATAACTCATGAGATTTCAACTAGCCAAAATAGTAATATAAGGCCAGCAAAACCACTCACAAGGGGAAAGTGCAAAATTCCAGTAACAGTTAAATGAACTAGTTTATTCATTTATGATTCAAAAAACCATCTACTAAATATAACAAACTGCATTGTGGTAGCAAAATAATTCCGTGTACTAGGGAAAAAGAAAATTATCCACCCTGTAGGTTAATTTTTTCTAAGTTTTTTTCCCCTCCAAAACAAAGAAAAGAAAATGAGAGAGAAAGAAGGAAATAATAGAAACAGATTTAAAGGAAAATTAAATATTCCTTATCAAAGATATTATATGATTTGTGAACAAGTGCTCCAAAGAAACAAAAGCTATAGATTTGTTCATACTACTACCCCTTAGAAGATTTTGTCTCTCAATTGTGAGTGACCCAGAATTTGCTAATAAAATATTACTGCTGACATATCAAAATAAACTTTTTTTAAAATTGTTTGTCTCTGAATTATGCAAATGACTGACGCTGTAATTTTTCCGTTTCTTTAAAAAACCGAACACTCAGTCGTTAGACTGTGATTGAGGATGTATTAATTCCATAACCACCATTATGCAAGTCTATCACCTGCATTTGGAGACGAAGTCTACATTTCCAAATACTAGCTACAATTCTCAGCTCCCTATCCCAACCCTGCAGATCTGGGGCCTGCAGAAAAAGAACATAGTCCTGTAGGCTGATTTCATTTATCTGGATATAGATGTGTGTGTATATATATTTTATTCACGACTTGAGTGTTGGTTTAATATCAGAAAGTAGGTGCTCTGGAGACAGGGTCTAACCTCAGTCTCAGCCAGCAGCTCCATTTTAACTCTGTACATTGAAATGGACAACTGAGAAAACTCTGACAGGAAGCATCTTAGCACATCTCATTTTTTTGCCAGTTACCGAGTTAGTCGAAAGTACACATCAGTTCAACATCTGCCTCTTTCCAAAATCATCTCAGCAAACCAGACATGCAAGCAGTGTTTCCCAGTATACATGGCATTTGAATGGGAAGAAGAAGTGCTTGATAGAAAAAAATTATGTGGCACAAAAAATAATTAAAAATTTAAATTAGAAAAAGAGTGTCTGAGAAAATAGCTGTGCTTCTAGATGAATGATGAGGTCAGTGTTCCCAAAAAAATCCTCTAGTGTTTTACTTTGTGTCAGTTGCACATTACTGTAATTCTACTAAAGACAAACATTATGTCTAAATTTGGGTAAATGCATTAAAATCCCCTGTTTTGATAGCATTAAAAATATTTTTGGTAATTTTTTCTTTTTAATCTGGGAAGAAGGGTAAACCTCTATTGTGGACGGAAGTGTAGCAATTTGCAATGCTTTTCTTTATTATAGGATATATGCACTAGAAAAATGTTTTATTTTGGACAGAAAGTTCCTTCAAGTATAGTGGGTTCAGTCTTGGATATGCACTCATACATTTTAAAAAGAGCTGGAAAAAAATGGCTTCCTCTAATTAGGCAGCTTGATCAATGTATGCATTAAAGACACATTTCCTAATGTATTATGAATTCAGATGGGTGAGAGGAAAGCAGGCTTAAACAGCTTTTAAAAATAGCCCAGAATCCTCTGTAATTTCCCCCTACTCATCTCCTCTGCATGCCAGTGTTAGCATAATCTAAAATTCTTCAGCTTTCTACTACTAAAAGAAAACCATAGAAGAGGTGGTTTAATGCAAAAAATATTTTCTAGGTCCAATTGCATGCAAAATGCTGGGAAAAAAAAGGTGTCTTAAGCAATGTTTATATTCCTGTTGCCTTGTGCAGCCAGCTCTTTCACCCAGGTTTAGTGCAAAGATTAAACCCAGCAGTGGAGATGTAAAGAAAGGATTACCACTCAAGCTCAGGGAAGGCTGTAATTATTAAAAGAGAGCAGTTGCCAACCTGCAGGTCCTTGGATCTTCTGCAGTATGATATGATGATTGATGACCTGACCTACTCTTCTTGGATCACTTGGCAGGTAGAAATATAGCATCTGCTGTATTGTTAATGCAATAAATTATACCACTTTCAAACACTATTTCAATAAATTAAACACATAGATCTGTAATAGTTTGCATAAGCTATGTAAATAAGTGCCATGACTTACATGTTGTGACTGGGGCATAAATTCAGTGTACTTCTTTAAAAGGCAGAAGTTCAGTATGGATATTTAAGATGGCTTGTGCAATCATATTAATCTTTCTACTTCATATTTCACATTTTTATGAGAACTTTATTACTAAATAATATATCTCCATGTTCCCTTTTGTAGCTGTGCTGTCCATTACTTGCCTAAACTACTCGCTGTCATTAGTTATAGCAGTTTTATGCTTCATATACTACACAGACTCTGATGGCTGTCTCCCTAATAAATTCTTCATCATCTTCAACATGACCATCTGCATTGCAGCTTCATTAATATCCTTTCATTCCAATTTCCAGGTGGGCAATGTCTTGCTTAGTTAAAGCTTTTTTTAAATTATTAATTATTGCAACCAAGAAACCTCCTCCCTGGGCTCTCACTGGTATCATGAAATAGTGATTTCATGGATATTACAGAAGTGTTGCTCGGTGCTGCCTTTATCTGTTAGGTTAATGAGGATCATTCTGCTTGAACACAATGGATCAAAATCTGGCCTTTGGTGGGCATAGATATTTCCCATTGATTTCACTGAGCTCATTGCATCTGGATCTCAGGCTTAGCAGCCTTTTAAAGTAGCGTGGAGAGTGCGAAGCACAGATAGAAAAGTTTACCCTGGTAAATCAGGTGAGGCAGAAACTGAACAACTCTGAGACTTGAAAGAATCTGGAGAAGTGCAATCAAAAGGTGAAAAAACCTTAGGCATCTGGGCAGGAGATCCTGGGTGATCTCAATTTCCTGACTGCATAGAAGGTTAAATACAGCTCTTCAGCAGATGGGTTCTATGTTATTTGATTCCTCAGAGAGACAATCTGCTGGCTATAATATTGAGTCAAGTCAAATATGAGAACCAAAATGCTGAATTTTATATCTCTGAAAAGTCTTCGAAATAAAGAAAAGGACACTAGATTATTTTTTTATATTGATGAATCAAACCATTCTTTTACCTTATGCATAAAAATACTGGTCTGGTATGGCTGGATATTTTTCACTTTATCATTCATTTTTGTACCTGTATGGGAAATTGTTAAAGCCTGACAGAGCTGAAATCATAAAAACTGAGTTTTTAATGCAAAGTTCCAGGCAGTCTTCTTTGGAAAGGTGATGCAATGAACCCTACATATATTATATCTGCATTCCTGCCTGTGCAGACTTGGAGGTTTTGCAGAACAATTCTTCCGCAAACCCATTTAAAAAAAGTTGGATATACTCTTAAAAAAACCCAAACTCCTTTGTTCTTTGGTTTGCACTGTCCCTATTTTCAGTGCATTTGAACTTTCTTCATTTTCTTCCTTCAAATTCTCTTCTTTTTGTCATCTTTCCTTCTGCAGTCACTGATTTTGTGTCTCCAATTTGAGAACCCTTTGGGGACACATTTACACTCAAAGTTCAGGACTCAGGCCTATGTCCAAAACGGACACTTTTTCTTGATGTGCTATTTGAAATATCCCAAAGTGATGCTGCCTGATATGTGAGACCAGAGAGCAAAGCAGAAGTTATGCACAAGCCTCAAAACTGTCTTCTGAAATAAAGAGTATAAGACACAAAGAAATGTGTCTTGATGAGCAGAAACCCTCCTTTTGCCTTGGAAATGAAAAGGAAGAGGTAAAACTTGGTTTGGTCTGAAGAGAAGCTGTTCCTAAGGTGTTAAGAGCAGCAGGTTTTTCTGAGTTAAATGAGAACAAGTGCCTCTGTAAACCGAAAGGACTTTGTCGTTGAAACAGGTCACTGAAATATCATGGTAGGACAGAAGGAGCTTTTGAGCCAGGCAGGCACCTGACCAGCTCTACTGTCGAAACCTCATATTATTCCTGAGCTAACAAGTATAGTTTTATTTGACCATTAATTAAAGACTACTTCAACTAGGTGGCTGGATCTTGCCAAGCCAGAGACTAGCAGATTCATATAAGTTTCATTATATTGAATGTGTTCATTTCCTTTGCCAAATTTATGTAACGAAGTAACCCAATTCTGTATGCACTCAAGACCAAATCTGCCCTTCTTAAGTGTTCTTTGTTTTTCCCTCTGGTTTTTATTTTTTTTCTGTAATGCTAATCCAAGGTTTAGACAGACTGTGGGGCCCACCTACTGGGGAAACCTTTTCCCCAATATAATTGTTAGCGGAGGCTCCAGCCGTTTGAGAGAAATGAAAACAAAACCTTATTATCCAATAAAGGATCGTTAAAAATTCAACAGCTAACAGTTTTTGGCTGACAAAATTGTTGAACACACCAAGAAGCAGAAAGCAAAATTGGCTATTTTCTGATCACAGACCTAATTAAAAATGCACGGCTTAACTGCACCATTATGTGCCAATGACTGTGACCTGCATGGTATTTTCATTTCTGAATCTCTTTATATAAAGAATTTCCTGTGAGATTTTGTTACTCTGTAAATGCCTCTGTATGGTATTGACTACAACTGACGGTCAGGTTTTTGTTAAAAGAAAATATCTGGCTTTAATGGTGTGGATGTTGAATGTATATATATATATTTTTTATTGGGTCAGGTACTAAGACTGGATATCCCAAAGCACTAGTCTTGGGGATTTGAGTTGGTTTTTTTTTACAAATTCATTTTTACAGCCTACAGCAGCCAGTTGAAAATTAGACAATAAAGGTTATATGAAAATTGCAGGACCATAGGACTTCCCACAGTCTACCTCAGGAACCGAAATCTTGCCTTGGCAGACTCTGTTGACTCTCTGTGACCATATTCAGTCTAAAGCAGGGCAGAATTGGGTTTTATGGGCTAGATTCCTTCTTATGTTTACTCCACAAATCAGCAAAATTTTTTTAAGAGTAAATTTGAACCAGCTTCTTTAGTGCTTCTGCTTTGGAGTCTACATTTTCTTGAGTTTCGTGATCTGTTGCCCCATTTCTTTCCCTGTGTGAGCCTGAGACAAACGTCTTGCAGAATAAAGCCTCATTAGATCACAGAGATATCATAAATAATTTAACAGAGTTTATCATAATTGAAGGGTTCTTCTCTCAAGGGGATTAAGCTGACCTGGGGGCAGAATTAATTCCCACCTCTGGAATCAACTACCAAATAAAGCTGAAGGTCATTGGAAAGTCCCTGTTCTGGAAGTGCATCCTGCTGGTCTCTCGCCTACTCTGGCCAGGCATTCCAACTTCACTCAGTGTTGAATCATGACTAGAAGAAGGACTTGTACCACATAGGAATTCAAGGTGTTAGGAAAACAGCATTTTTCATGATACTTGGTCTGGTGTTCTGTTTCTGAAAGAAAAAATCAATCTTAAATAGACTTTCAAATACACTGAAATCATTGTTAATGGCTTATTTCACAATAGATGTTCCATAATTTCTGAAATTACAGAATCAGGGCAACCAAAGCAAAAATCATAGAACTTGTAAAAAGATGAATGAGTACTCTTTCACCAAATTTCAAAAGTAAGCATTGTTGAGTTTCTTCTCTTGCTCATTTAGGTGTACTCTATGATTAAACCCCTTAAAGTCTACACCCCTGTTATAGATTTCTGTAACAAAAATAAATTGCAGAATTTGATGACTTCTGACCCAATAGTGCAGCTTCTTAATGTAATAACATGGCATTACACTTATGTACCTCAAGAATGCCACCTCTTGCTGTATTGTCGTGCCACCAAATCATAACACAAATGGCAAACCCATATATTTTTACCTGATATAATATATAGAAAGGCCTAGTTTGGAGCTGCTCTGATACGTAAATAATCCAAAGACTGATGTATTCCCACTCTTTTTCCATCGGACAACTAATACGAGCAATGACAGTTATGTAAGTAACTTTTTTACATATTCAAATCCCATGTATAGATGTCATTGCATTCAGGACAGCATTCCTTTTTATAGATGTTAGACATGTGGCAGTTGCTCCTTCTAACTTTCTTTTTTCCATACTGCAGGATTCTAGTTTGTTGTGAGACTATTCTTGACTGTTTAACAGCAAAAAAAACCTAAAATTAAGAAACAAAAAAAAAGCCATGACATAGGTTAAGTACCAATGTTCATGCATACGCAAGGTGGCATGAAACCACATAAATTTCTGACCTCCTGTTTTATTAAGAGCCCCTCACTTCAGGTCTTTTATGACAAACTAAATTGCAGTATACTTCGACTTTGGTCAAACTCTTGCGGAGATCTGATGACAAAGTTATTTTTTTCCTTTAAACAACTAAACAGAAATTTTTATTTTGACTCTATTCTAAAGAACTACATTGCTAGAAAATGTGGAGTAGAGAGGGGATAGAAATCTATTGGTTAAAGATCTTGTTTCACCAGCTCAGGTGGCTTGGATGTCACCCTTATGGTGTTCTGATGTTACTTCAGAAAGATTGTACTGTCAGCAGGAAAATGGGTCTTTTTGAAAAGATTTTCTCCTTTACCAAAGAGTCTTATGAGATGTTAAGCTCATTAGGAAACCAGAAGAAAATCCAGCTGAACTTTTAAGTCTTTTTTTACTTTTTTCTTTCTCTCTTTTTTTTTTTTTAAACTTTTGGTCATTAAGATTGTGAAAGGGGCTTATCTTTTTGAGCAGCTCCAGGGAAAGATGGGGAGGGGAAAAATGTTGAGATCTTATGACTACAGTTGTTAATATACAGTGGTGATACTATTCAAGCTGCGATAGTCAAAGGCCTGTCAGCACTTCCATTTGAAACAGAGTCTTTTTAACGTTTATTTTTCCAAAAAGGAGTCCAGTGTTAGTTGGATTTTAGCATACAAGAATGCATCCTGGGAGAAAATTTTCTTTGTGACATTTCAAATAGCTGGTTTGCATTGTGCATGATAGAAATAATTCAAAGTGTCCCAGACTGAGATGTATTTTTGCATTTGTATCCAGCTGTCAGCCATTTATTTGTGTATGCATTCATACGTAGAGATCTTTGAAAATGTGTTTGTGCGTGTATGTGTGAGTATCTATTGTGGTACAAACTGCAAGAGGACTACCCTTATGCTTAAATGTTAATACAGGCCTGAACTTTCTGCAGGTTAACAGCACCTTGCAGGATGAAATCTTTACACCTGCTCAATCAACAGGATGGAGATCCAGCTGTTCTCTTGCCAGGTTGAGCAAGCAGTCCGTGTTTTGCACAGAAGTCCCAGTCTTAAGATTTAGTTTTGCCTTTTGTGGTATAAAATGCACTATGCAGGTAGAGAGAGCAAGAATATTTTCATTAAAAAACTTCATTGGTATGATAAAGGAGCAACATTCCTTCAAAAAAAAGGGAAGGAATGGATCAATCCCTACATTTTCAGGTGCAGGCAATGACGGGGTAGAAAAATATTTAGAATTGCTGTTTGTCATTTTTTGCAGAATAATTTAATTTACTAACTTTTCACTTACTAGAAATTACACTTAGATATGTAGAAAGCTGTTTTTCCCATTTTAGAAAAGAAAATACTAAGACGTGGTAAAGAGCACATTGTGCCAAACAGCTAGAATCTCATCACTCGTCATCTTTTGTTCTTCCATACTTACTGGGTGATTTCTACTGACCTTGAAAAATTAAACTGTTGTTAATGATGTAAATTGGTGAAATGTTGGGGATTGTTCCAACTTCATTTTGAGAAAGACACATCTTGAATGGTTAGGAGGTGTAAGGGGATGCAGAAGATGTGTCACTGGCTATTCAAGAGCAAGAGCCTTTATCAAAGGCCTCACACTCTTATCTGCCCTTTCTAGCTCTTGAAAAATTATGGAAGATACAAATAAGTATATGAGACTTGTTACAGAAATCATGATTTTCTGCTTGTTCAGGGTAGCTGATCATTGTCAGGGAGCAATGTTATTCAGAGCATACTGGGACTTTGCCATGTCATTTGCTTTCTTTGCAGTTCCTCTTGTTTCTTTGGTTTTTTGTGTCAAGAGGGAAGGGAAGTCCATCTTGTGAGAGAGTAATAGAATATAATTTAAGAATTAGCCTTATCACTCGTTACTTTCATTAGCAGCTTCAGGAAAGTACACATAGCTGAGACCATGTGGCTCCAAATAAGATTCCTTGGGAATTCAAGCAAGACTACGGCCAATGGATTTTCTCAAGAAATAGGTGGTTAAGAGGTTGTCTAGGGAGCACGAAATCATATCAGTAATGGATGCAGATACTTGCCAGAAAACAATATCTTTGAAGCAGGAAAGAGACAGGACCACTCTCTGTCACCTTGATGAGTGGTGAGGCATGCAGGAACCACACCAGCAGCTTACTGCCAAGGGATTTGCAGATGCAGGACTGAAAGGAGAGCGGCCCAAGGGTGAGGTAATAAATATTGTTTCAACAGTAAAGATTGTTTTCTCCATAGTTTCAGAAACTATGGAGACAGGATCTGTGCAAGGTAGCTCTCTGGGATTTTCTTTGTTGGTGCAAGGCACATGAGCACAAGAGTTAAGAAAGATAATGTAGTGTGTGTTATTTCCATCACAATGGAAATGACGAGAACTGAGGAACAGCTCTTTGCCTCATCATGGGTGGTTGATTTTTATTTTGTTTGAGCCTGTTTGCTCATTTTGAATTTTTTAAATATATCCTGTTATCCATTTAACCCTTTGTCCTTATGAATGAGTGTCTTGTAAAAATGGATCTCTTGTATTTTCATTATTTTTTCCGTGGCAATTACACAAATCGTTGCTTCTCTAGTTTGGATATCATATACTTTTATTATAATGTCATTGTACGTAAAGCCAAAAGAGGTCTTAGATCATTGAATCTGATCTTACACAAACACTGCAACTTGCTCACTTTTATCATTTACCCCCATATGCAGTTTAAATACAGATTTGGCCAAAATTATGTTTCTGAAAGCCACTGAATCTTGATCTGAGGAATGGAAGAAGTTATCAATATCTTATTTCCAAATTTGGTGTTACTGTTACTAATTCCCACAGTTAGACACTGGTGCCTAATGATACTAATTTTTTGATGCAGCTTTGCTAAGACCCACTTGCAGAGCTAGGAATTTGAGGAAGAGGAGCTTTTTTGTTCAGTTTTCATGGCACTGGTCTCTGGATTTGTTATAAAAGATGCTATGTCATGATTTTATGCAGAGGGTACAAAATATTTTATGTCAATGAAGAAGTGAGACCCCATGGATAAAGCCAAAGTTTATGATTTAAACTGTCATTCCACTGGTGATAGATTTAAAGACGTTCCTTACCACAAGACACTCTTACACTTCTATTAGCAGAGGTTTTAAATGCATGCTAAAGTACTAATAGGAATACTAGTTAGGGCTTTATCAGTGCCTTCAGCAGATATATATTATGTAAATGTACTTCAGGCCTTCAAGTGAGGTGAAAAGATGCATGTCTTTCTCCTGAGTAATAAAATCACTTAATATCAACCTTAAAAGACAACATTTAGGCGACAGATTTTTCTAGTTTACTTATTACTTGATAGAATTGTGTTAGAGTTCATCTGATATCATAGTGTCATGGTATAAAGGGAAATTAATTTTAAATCTATATTTTAACTAGGAGGTACAGGTAAGAAATAATTGTCTAATGGCGTTTTCCTTTCCAATACCATGATGGCCAGTTTTCAACCCATCAGTCTTGTTGCTGGTGATCTAATTCTCCCCTTACATCCTCTTTCCTCTATTCCCCCTCTATAAAAGGAAAAATTAAAGTAGATATGGTTTTTTTTCGCTCTCTAGAGAGAGTATATCTCTTGGGCAGAGAACACATGAAAACCCTTGAGCACCAGTGTTTTACATATAGCTCTGGCAGCAGTAATTGGGTCTTTTATTCTAACGGTTGCTGTTGCAAAGGTGGAAGGAATTGTCTGCATTCCTATAGCAGCTTGAAAACTTGCTCCTCTATCTGCAAGTGACCCGTGGTGTGAGGTAATGGGAAGAGAGCCAAACTTTAAACAGTTTTTATTTGGATTCAGTTGAATGCCAGGTGAAGATTCAGGCTTCTTTTATTTTTTTTTTTGTCCCAAATATTTCTGTCAGCCCAAGATGAGAAGCAAAGTCTCGTATTCCATTGTTCCTTTTTCTTCTCCACAGCAGCATATTTTAAAGATGGAAATTCAGCTATCTGTATTTCCCTACTTTTGTCGGTTTGGGTCATAGCCTTAATGTTACTTAAACAGTTTCTTTAAAGTAATGGAGCCCTTAATATAGACTTAATAAAGCAATGTAAGGCAGTATGGATTTCCTCCTGTCTAAGGTTCAGAGGCCTTTATCTGAATAATACATTAGATACTTTTATTCACTGGTGAGGCTTCGTAACAGGAAAAACTTTGAAGGCAACGTCTATCCTGTCATTAAATTGATAATAGACATGTTCCTTACTTTTTATCCCTTTTGTAGCACATCTTTTACCTCTGACAGGTTTCTCTAGGAATTAAACAGGGACCATAGGATACTTTTACCAGCATATAACAATGTGGTCTCCTAACTTGTTGCAAGCATAAATAACTGTGGTGAAGAAAACCTTATCAAAAGGTTCTTTGATACTTACATGTTACTTGTATTGTTATTATACATACAATGTTGTAATGAAAAGTAGAATACACTTTTAATATTCTTTTTCAGTGTGAGAGGGATGCATAAACTAGGTTCATTTTAAGGTTTAATTTAAAACTTCTTCCTATATGTTGACATTACATGAATTTAGATTCAGCAATACCTATATAGCTAATATACTTTTTTCCTTGAATTGAATATCTGTATACCTTCATTTGGAAATAGAAGGCTTGTAAAAAGATTTTAATATGCCAAAATTTAAAAACATTTTTTAACATGTGTATAGGAAAATCCCAGATGCAACTGTTTCACTCAGAATGCCATATTCTATTTCATGTTTTCTTTTGTATGTTTTTATAGTCCCAGGGTTAAAGATCTCACAAATATCCACGAGATTTCCTACCAATTGTTAAAAAGCCCTGTTAATCAGTTTATGCTGTTGGAGAAAATTAAAAATTATTTGTATTTCCTTCTTTATATTCATAACTCATTTTCCCTATTTAACCTATGCCCAGCCTTTTGACTTCTCATTAAACCCTCTAGCAAGGATTTCAAATGAAGAGTTTCCAAAAATGCATTAAATTCTGGACAAAGTTGTAAATAATGTTTTTGATAATCATTTCCAAATTCTCCACTGGTATAGACAAAAATGTCTTCAACTTCAGTAAACTGTTTTGTATTTGCCATAAAGTCTGACCCTAAAAAGCCTAATGAAAGTGAATATATTATTCTTCTGGTTGTATCTTAGCACTCTGATGTGCATCAAAGTAGAAAAGAACTGAATATGAAAAGAAGAGTGTAAGAGCTAGTCCAAATTCTCTGTCCAATCAATCCCGAGAGACAAAGAAGACAAGAGAAAAATGTGGATATTTCCAGGTTTCACCTGTGATAGAAACAAGTTCTTGCATGGCTTTCAGTGAGGAAATGAAATTTTGCAAAAATCTCTTTCTATGAAATGTCTGATTCATGCTTTTTGACATTCAGATTATAAAATCTTTATGTCTTGCTATATTATTGAAAACCCAGCATAGCTTGACAGAAGTGTATGGAAATATACTTGATTTGCAATAGGATAGGTGAGTTGAACAATATTTTATGTCATTTATAGATGCATATTTTCATCTGAATTGTGATAAGAAATATTTTGAGCTAAATCATACATTACTGCGAATCCAAATTAGAGTGAACAATGTTTAGTGAGAGCTGACATACCTATTTTTAAAAGAATAACAATTCTTATTCAGTTTCTGAAAAGAACATAATTTGAAAGAATTTATGGCTAAAAATTAGCAAAAATACAGTTCTTTACATAATGAGCAGTAACTACAGTTATTTGTAACACTGAGTTGAAAAAAACAAGCACATTAATTCAAATTATGTATATCAGCTGTCTTTTTCTCTTCTATTTCAGTTATATCATGAAATTAGTGAAATTATTAGCTGGAAATGATCAGATGATGTTGACCCCAACATGTATAATTTTGGTTTTGTTATTTGTATTTATTTGTAGCTTTTCTTAGTGGACTCAATATTTTTTATCAATTGCAGCTTCATACTAAAATGTATGAGAGTGATTGATTTATTAAGGAAATTAATATGTCCTATTTCTTCTAGCTAAATGCTTTGCAGAATAGTGGCACATTACTTTGGTATTCCTGTAGATGTCACATACTTATAAAAATTCTTCAATCAGAGACATCCGTGAGAACCAGCTATGAAAATAACTGATATAATCCCTTTTGTGAGAAGTGAGCATATATCACTCAAAATCTGGGAAAATACATTATTCTGTAAACCTCTAACTTTTCATGTGCAATGAATAATTGCTTTCTGCTTTTAAAAATTATCTTTGAACTTTAAATAAAATTATTTTAATGGATATATCATGTTAATATAATTTAATCAATTCATATTTCAGTTTTGATCAGTTCCCTACATAGCAAAATTTTATAATTCAAACAGAAGTGTATCTAGAACTGATGTTGACACTACACTTAGCAACTTTTTTCCAAGGAAATTATTAGTGAAGGATACCAGAGGTGAAATGGGCTATTATTGATTCCAAAGGTAATGAGCTTGATTATTTACTTTAGTCTTAAATTCGAGCCAGCTAACTTAATAATGTCACCAATTTTACAGCAGATTCATAAACATATATTGGAATGGGAAAGTTCACAGTCTTTTATGTGTTGCATGAATGGACTTCCTAGGTATCTAGAAAACATTATTAACCTTTAGTGATTCATCTGCAAACCTAGAGCTAACAAAAAATATTGGACGGATTGCAGCAGAGCAGTTTTGAAATGAGAGGATTAGCTAAGGCAAAAAGGGGACTGGTAATGCATAAAGCTATTCTTTCCTTGTAGATCTCCCTACCTTGTGAATCAGAGGAAGCTGAACTCATCAGAGATATGAAAATGAGATACAAGAGGAGCAACACAGCTGTACTGGAGTTTATTGCTGAGCTGCTCAGTACTTTCTGATGAATGAAACTATTATTCTGGGAGTTCATGACAAAAGGCCCTTCCTTTGTTGACCACAGGACTTTTTGTTGAAAGTTCACATTCAGATAAAAAAAAAAAGTTGGCCAGCTGATGCTTGGTCTGTCAGTAGGGAATAACTTTTGATCAGGGTGTGGATAAGATCTGGCTGACACCCAGTCCCTCTGGGAAAGAATACATTTATTCAAAGAGAACACTGAGCTTTCTGGAAGAATCATTTAGACAAAGCCTTTTAAATGTGCCATGCCAAGGGACTCTGCTCTCTACTCCTTCAGTCTGCACTGAGCTCCGGAGTACCATTGAACATTGCAATGCTTTGATGACATGTCAGAGGGGGCAATTTTGCAGCCACTTGGGACCAGGAGTTCTGAAAACAGTTGAACAGAAAACCACTAAAACACACACAGAAATATTGTGGAAACACTGAAATTCCAGAATCTGACTGTTTATACACTGCAATAGTTGAAGTGAAGATAATACTAAAAACAAGGTGAACCATGTTCCTTCATTCCTGTATCAAGGAATATATTTGACTTTTCTGCTGTGCTGCTAAATTTTTTGTCATCTGTGTAATCAGCAAAAGGATGTGTCAATTCTCAGCATGGTAACACCACAAAGTCTTAATGGGGTTCTGGGAGAGAAAAAGAAGGGACTTTCCAGATTTTTCTGTACTTAATGACAAAACATTTACTTTAAGCGATGACAGTGTTTAACGGATCTAAAGGGAAATATGAGATAGTTTAAATACAGCAGAAGTCAATGCCTGTTTTTCCCCTATGTTTTTCTGCTTCTCATGCATCATAAATAGTAACTTTCACACAGCAGTGGAAGTTTCTTCACTGTGAAGTTTCTTCTGAGACTCTTTTGAATCTCTTGTGACTAAAACTTTGCAAATTCTACTCAATCTAAACAACAGAGCATAGTTAAATATCTTAAATGATATGAAGCATGTGGGCTGATTTAAACTCTGTGCTCATTTACATGGCTGAAGATGGTAACTTTTCTTAGCTTTTTATCTTGAAGGAAAACCAAATAAAAATATGGAAAATAATGATTGCTTCAAAACTACGAGCTACATGCATTTTTGTGTATTGTTGTTAGCTTAATATACTTTTCTCAGTGTGTTATTGATGTCATGATGATTTTTTGCTTTTTTTTATACCCCTTTTATATACTCTTTTATATAGCTTTTATGTATTCTTAGTGCTTTTAGCCTACATAGTTATAATTCTTTAAGTTTGATAACTTCCCTTAGACTCAAAATCCCATTAAGCCAAGAGCCCAAACATTCTGGAAGCCCCAGACACCAAGGTCCTCTCCAGAGCACATTCTATAAACAAAGACAGGCCCATCCAGGGGGAAGGTTCCTCAGATGAGGGGTCTCGCTCGAGTCCCTCACTGGGGAATCTTTGATAGATATGCTAATTTGCAAGGCCTATAATTCTATATGAATCACATCGTGGCCGGCCATTTTCAGTGGGCATTTTGGGGTGCATTTCGATGTGCATTTTCGTGCACCTGAGGATCCTTAAATAAATACCGATGTAAAACGCTTTTTCTCTCTTAACCGTGCTTAGCTCTTAATTTTAAGACCAGGAAAAGGCATCATTATAAAATTCGTGTTGAAAATACCTTTACACCAGAGAAAGAATGCTTTTTGTTGTATTTCTGGTTATGCAGGCATTTATTAGAAACTCAGTTGGAGAAGCAGTAGGTAACAATTTAGGTTACTGACCCTTAAGTTAAAACTGACGGAGTTAATTACATCCACCTTATTAATAAGTCAACAAGAGCTCAGTAAAACTTTGTTATTTAACAAATAAATCTTTCCTTTTCTTTTAGTCTCCTGTAGACCACAGGGCTTTATGTGGCTTTCTGTTTCTCAAAGACATTTGAGATAAGGCTACTACTGCAAAAAAATCACTGTCACTTTAGGACAGATCATTTCTTATCACTGCAACTTTAACAGCACTTTTTCCTGTTTTATTTGCTTTTTAGGCAGGGAAATAAAAGTACTTTGTTCCTTTCTTTTTACTCTCCCCCATTCTTTAGAGTTATTTAGTGATCAGAGGAAGTGATTTATGGGGAATGCAAGATTACCTGTTAAAATCATAGCTAGGTGGGGTAAAAAGCCCTAGTTTTTAGAATTCTTTTGCTATTGAATACCTCATTATTTAATTGTAATGTATATGGCTTTTAGGCCAAACTCACACATTGTTTTTACTTCCAGATTTCGCTTCGACCTGGGGCAAATCACTTAACCTCTCTGTGCTCCCACTTACTCATCTACAAAATGGGCAAAATAGAATTAACCTAATAAAGATTCACATTTGTCTTGTGCATTATCGTTAATGGGGATGTGAATCATAATGGTGGAGTGCTTTGATGTCCCCAGATGATGCTGTAATCATGAAACTATTATTTTGTATTTGGGCAATATAGCTGAAAATGTATCTGCATAAATTATGCAGAAATAAACTATACATCTAAATAATTGCATGCAGTTGTTAAGCTGCTAGTGGCCCATGGAGAGATTTGTGAAGCTGTTCCTATGTGTAGCTCCCTCACAGCTTGGTTCTTGCTGAGCCCGGCTGTTCTACCTAACAGTTTTATATTAATAGGGCCCAAATCAGACCTAAGCTTCTTTTGTTCCCCATCATTGATTTTCTTTAGCAGCATTAAGAAGTTTTCAGTTTATCCCACTTAGAAATAAACCCATGGTGGGGTAAAGGGCCATAAGGAAAGATCAGTGTGATTTAAGGAGAAGACAGCAGCAAGAAGGATCATGTGAATATCCTGAGAGGTGTTTGGCACTTGATGAGGGGCTGGGAAGGACATGGTGACCTCCTGTTGGCGACAGGCTGTTCGTTCCTCCTGCACACACTGCTCCTGCAGAAAGGCTTCCCCACCTCTGCTTTACTCCCATGCAGTCAGACACAAAGGAGGGAGGGATGGGAGAGAGGCAGGTTTTCAACTTACCCACTGGAGTTGCAAAAGGGGTAGCAGCCAACCATTATTAAAAGGATTAGGGCTCAGGTGTTGCTGATCTACAACCATACTATGACAATGGAGAGATATTTTTCTTCTGTTGCCCTACCAGGGCAATAATCGATATTCTCACTTTTTGTTTAGGCAACTACCATTTTTCCACCTTGCCAAACCAAGTCAATCAGCAGTATATAGACAGAAGGTTAATATTAATAAAATAATGAATATCCAGATTATGTTGAAGCCTTCCTATATCTACAGTTCATCGCTCTTGCTTTTACATGAGAAACTTGTTTTCTCTAACTGACCAAGATAATAACCAAGCCGAGGCTATTGGTAGGAAGTAAATAATAAGCAATTAGCACCTTGGCTTGTGCAGTTTTGTTTTCATGTGAGTTACCTGTAAACTGCTGGCAATTTTCAGTGGGTAGCTATGGAATAAGATGATAGGTATGAAAGAGAAAGTTATGATGTCAATCCTCTGGATTCAGGACAATAGCAGCAATAGTTCCAGTCTTGAGAGATGCCTGTCTGTTCCTAATCAATTCTGGAGTCTCATCAATTTCTTCAGGCAATCTATTCTCGGTTGTTCACTATCCAGCCCTTAGTAATATTGTCTAAATATTTAATATTGGATTATTTATTTTCACTTATGTTACTCATGATGTTTAAGTCCTTTTTGGCAAAGAAAAATGCTTCAACAGAAGCCTTGCCTTTGCCAGGTAGCACATAAAAAAACCGTAGGGAAAGGTAAATACATCTAATACCTGATAAGAAAGTAGGTATTTACACACCACTGATTTCATCAGAGTTTAATGCTTCAGCTTCTAATCACCTTTCTGAGTTGGACTACAATTATGAACCGATGATTTTAAAATCATGGAGTAGATTGAGTAAAATCAACTGAGTAAAATTGATAAATTGAGTAGATAGTCTGAAATATTTGTAGAAGACTGTTCTAACTTATGAAATGTACTTGATGGAAAGCCTTGCACTCAGCTATTGAAAGAGGAAAGGTGTCAGGCTGATGACATCCAAAGTACTTTTTTCTGTTAGAGTGAATTGATAAACAAAACCTTGGGGCCTTTGCTTAATCCTACGAGTATAAATGTATCAATTGTTTCCACAAGGGTCCTTCTTTCTGAAGTGAAAAATGAAGTGAATTATGAAGGGTCAGAGGATGCTATGGTAGCATTCCAACTCACTGCAGGAAAGTACCTTAAAAGTGGAGGGGGAAGAGTGGGAAGTGATACAAAATGCCCCAAATATCACAAAGAAACAAAATGTACTTCCGAGTGAATATGTCTTTCTTGTTTTACAAGGATAAGGTACATTGTCCTAGTGTCAAGATGTTTCACAGATCATCTCTCACTTTTAATTCAATAAATCCATCCCTTCCTCCTTCTCCTGCTCCAGTGACCTAAAGGTACCACCTGGACAGAATTCTCCACTTGTCTTTGTGAGAATAGCTGCTCTGTGCTGATACTTTTCACTTTTGGACTTTGTAATCTTCTACAGAGAGCT
Source organism: Oriolus oriolus (assembly GCA_013400235.1). Classification (NCBI taxonomy): domain Eukaryota; kingdom Metazoa; phylum Chordata; class Aves; order Passeriformes; family Corvidae; genus Oriolus; species Oriolus oriolus. The sequence continues at coordinate 512,000 of VXBT01011962.1, forward strand.
TTACAGATAGTAAAAGGACCTGACAGGAGCAAAATCTGCTGCCCTCCCTTTCAAAGTGAGCACCACTTCCAAACCTAGCTATTGCCATTTTGCTTTCCTGTTTTTTAGTTTCCTGTCACCAATCAGTGAAGGAGTTTCCTGTAATAACTAAGCATCATGAGCTCATGTTACATGTTTCTAATCTATCATATACTTTGAAGAAGAAATCCTTGCTGTGTATGTTTGTGTCACTGTAAGCCAGAGATGCAGCCTGCTTCCAGGCCTTGCTTCACTGCTGATGCGTTCTGTGTTTCTCTTCTCAAAGCTGGGATCTTTGCCACATGCTAATTTCCTTATGTTCCCAGTTACACAGAGGGCACTGCTTTTTCATAAAGAAACTAGTAGAGGTGTTGTGAGACTCTCTATTACTGTTAGGTTTGGGTCTGGTGTCATTTTGTGTCTCAGGAGTGTGAACTCACATCAGGTAAAGGAATCCTTCAGGTTCTTCAAAATGGTGGCCTGTGTAAGAAAGGTCTTATTCTTATGTTCAGTATTAGATGAAATGCCTGTGTGTATTTCAACTTCTTTTGTTTTCACTTAAAAAGACCCTGGACAACAGTGAGACTAAAAGATTAGACTAAAATGATCACTGCTTTATGTTTCTCAAAGCTGTACATATACCACTGGTCTTTATGCCCTCTACAATACTGTTTAAGCATTTGTCTGTGTTAATACCTTGTGTAACTTGCTGACTCACTAGAAATGTTTTACCATGAGCATTTGTGAGGTCCTCTGATACTGAAAAGCAAAATTTGTGTTCAGCAACTCAGCAATTATAAAATGTATTTCTGAAGTAGAGATGTCTAGATACCTTCATGCTATTACTTAGCATGTTCTCACTTGTTCTGTACCAAAAGCAAAAGTCTTTCTGTGATGCATTTAATTGATGACTGTTTTTGGTATATAAAGTGTCTTTGCATGTTCTATTTGAAGTAAAAACCACAAGGACACATTGCCAGCTCATGGTCAATTTGTCATCCAAGACCCCCAGGTCCTTCTCCACAGAGCTGCTCTCTAGCAGGTCAGCCCCCAGCCTGTGCTGGTACTTGGGGTTATTCCTCTCCTGGTGCAGTACCAAACATCTGCCTGTGTTGAACCTCATTAAGTTTCCTTCTGCCCAATTCTCCAGCTTATCAAGGTCAGCACATCCTTCAGGTGTATCAGCCACTCCCCCAGTTTCATATAATCAGAAAACTTGTCAAGGGGGCATTCTACTCGTACATCCAGAAAGCTGATAAACAATTTGAATAAGACTGGGGAAAAAAAAGAAAAAAATTAAAGTGTTAGGGTTTTCATCAAAGTTCACTCAAGAGGTAAGAAACTCACATTACTGTAGAAGAGCTAAAATCCAAACATCTGTTGTCTGTATAACAAAGTTTGCACCCTCCCTGCAGGTGCCTGAATCATCGAGACTGGATGAAGGAGAGCCTAGGACATGTCAAGAGGCTAATAAGGGTCAGGCTCTTTCCCTTCTTGAAATCTGTAGCCTGTGATGAAATTGTCACTTTCCTTGTGTGTGAATACTGGCAATGTGAATGATAAACCTCATCTTGAGGAGCAAGGTGGGACTATGTTTATCTGCTTATTTAGATATATCACTGAATCATGGAATGGTTTGGGTTGGAAGGGAACTTAAAGATAATTTAGTTTCAACCCCCTCTCTTGGGCAGGAACGCTGCCCAATATATAGCAGTCTAGAATCCTATCAGAAAAAACCTTGTTCCCTTAAAATTAACTGGAGTCTTGCCACTGAGTTCAGTGTGGCCAGAATTTCATCAAGGGGTTTTAATAGGACTGACTACTCAAATAAATAAAGCAAGGAGGCTTTGGCTGTCAGTGACCTACGCAGGATTTCACAGTCAGCAATAAAATCCAAATCAACTAACTCAGAGCACTATTCTGAAACCACAGACTTCTTCCTTCAAACCCAAATATACAGGAAGTTTTGATAACAGAAGAGCAGTAAGTAGATGGACAACAAAGGAAATGGTAAGGGAAAAAATACATTTCATTAGCTATTTTGAGAGCTGTAACATTTAGAATTTCAATATTTTTCATCTTGTAATCTCTCTCACATGCTACTTTAATTACATTTAATTGCCTTGGACTAGGGTTGTAGGGTTTGGGTGGGTTTTTTCAGATCATATTCTTTTTAAAAAAAAGGTGGAAAGTGATAAAATAGTTTTGACGCTCAAAACAACTTTAAAATGCCTGAAACTCCTTAACATAAAAAACAATTTTTATCAAATAATTTAAAGATGTTTAATGCTTACTGTTTCAGATGTTAATTTTTTTCCCCTGAAATTAAGATTTCTGCTTTTACTGTGATTTTTTTCTAGCTTGTTGAATTGTAGGAGAGCTGAGTGTTTGGTCAGAGGACCTGAAGAAAAAGAAAAATCACCTTGAATTTAGTTTTTTTAGCTCAGGAAGAAATATGATAAATAAAGATAGAGGATAACAGTTGACATGTTTTTACAAACTAAATTAGGGAGAGTGCTGCCATCTTTCCTGCATTAAATGCATCACATGTGCATACACATGCACACATGTACATGTAGATTTTTAAACACTGAATGCATTTTTGGAAGAGGAAATCAAAGCATTCTTTTGTTTAAAGACTATATGATTTTCTTATTCTCTAGGCTACAGTTAGTAAACTGAAATTTAGTTAGATGCTTAGCATTCCTGGTTATGGATGTAATGAAGTATTTTTTTTTTGATTCCCATTCAAACCATCTGTTTATTTTATTCTAATGTATCATGCCATAATTCCATGTAATTATGGATATCCAGTCTTCCAAGACAAACAGCTGACACCTGGAGACATGTAAGGAATAACTCATAAGTTAGGGTTATCTGCCCAACTCTCATTACATTGACATTTAAAGTATACTCTTTACGAAGTTTGAGTTAAACCAAAAATGTTATTCAGTGGTTCTTGGATTCAGAAATAAACATACAATAGGCTAGACAGAGATTGTCAGCCTGTCATTATAATACTGGCTGTTAACAACCACAATTAAGGAAGACTACATATCAATTATTATTTGTCTGGAACATGAACTTCCCTAAGCATGAAAGGAAGTGATGCAGCCTGTATTACTGTCTCCACTCTTCAGCTAATTAGTACTGTTTTTAATGGCTTCATCTGCCCAGGATCAATTGTCTAATGGGGAACAGTTCTCTGTCAGTTAATAAGGTGAGGAACTGTATAATATGATTATGTCTGGCTCCGAAATAGTGTTTCAAACAACACTAAAACAATCATGTGATGGAATAAATAGACTGAGGCAGGACTGCCAGATAATTCGGGAGCAAGCAGATTGTTCCAGTAAGGGTACAAATGTCTGATACAAGAATGTGTGGCACATAGTAAGGGAAGACTAGGACATTGTCTAGAAATGCTGGAAGTTTAATTACGAGAAAGAGCCAGTGGCAATGTGCATTTAAACTGGTGTTTAAAGAACGTTAGCACAAAGAATGTGAAAGGGAAGGGCTCTATTTCCAAAAATACTTGCTGCAGAAATAAACTGCTTTGTGGTTGTCCTGCTTGGAAGAGCATGCATTTTAAACTTTCCATACAGAAAACGCCAGCCAGTACTGAAAAGGATAGAAAACAGCTTGATTATAAATACTGACTGTCTCTAGGCTGCAAAATGTGGGCTATGTCTAAGCATGCTTACATAGTTCCTATTCTGCAAGATAACTGGATGCTCTCCTTCTGGTCAGTTACAGGGAGTTTGGTACATTATTGCTTATCAGGATGTCAGCATTTGACAACCCAGCACTGATATGGACAAGGCAAAGCAGGAGGTGCACAAACTGCTTGACTTCTTTCTCCTACAATTGATCACCCTTACCCACAGGCTAATTGGCATTGTTCTTGGCATTTACAGAAAAGTGATTATGCCAAACCCTTATAAGAACGAAAAGCAGACCTTGTGGTAGAGGAAATAGTGAAGCTTTATAATTAAGTAAGTGTGGACATCACTGGCTTGCCTGAGTTCAGAAGGGAAGGGACAGTATTTGGTGAAAGCAATACAGCAATACCCAACACATGCATTTTTTCACTCCAGACCTAATTACCTAATCTACCCTTTTTGGTGACATCCAGTTTTTCCTTTACTGTCCTTTACAGCACTGTTTTTCCTTAAAAGATCCAGACTATCCCCCTTGGGATAGAAAAGAACACTGAAAAGTAATGAAGGGAAAAAAGAGGGGTATATTTAATAGGATTTACTCTAATAAAAGAGCTTCTCTCAAACACCTGAGGTTTGCACATTTACAATTGCATTCAAATATATTAAAGGAAAATAGCTATAAAAGTTTACCCCTTCTTCCACAGTTGACTTTAGCCGTTTGAAAACAAATCACATACCTCAACTCACAATCACTTGAACAGTTATTGAGCCCATCAGAGGAAGAAACTAGAGCTTCAGATCCCTGGATTTCAACACCACCATACTTTCCTAGGCAAACTCTACTGCAATCCTGTTTGAACCGATTGTGTCTGACAGAACGAGAGGACGCAGTCTTAAGCTGTGCCAAGGGAAATATAGGTTGGATATTAGGAAAAAGTTTTTTACAGAAAGAGTGATAAAGTACTGGAATGGTCTGCCCAGGGAGGTGGCGGAGTCACCATCCCTGGATGTGTATAAAAAGAGATTGGATGTGGCGCTCGGTGCCATGGTTTAGCTGTGGTGTTGGGGCATGGGTTGGACTCGATGATCTTGAAGGTCTCTTCCAACGTAGTGATTCTGTGGGAAAGATCATCAGCGATAACTCTGGATGTCTACACCTTGCTCCCCCTCTGAATAAGCTGAAAAGCCTGTATCTCACAGAAAACGTTTTCACTAATCTGGACAGTAGAAATTCAATCAGCATTTCAGGGCTCCCCCGCTAAAAATTCCTGCTTTTCACTGCACTGCGTAAACAAAACAGAGCCTTGGAGGAGTGGACTGTTTGAACACACATGGAGGAGATGAAGACTAGTCCATCATCACAACATGGAGACCATTTATGTCACAGCATCGGGGGAAAAATATCAAGAGGGCTATGTGTATTGTATATTTGTGCTGGAAAAGAGATAGCTCAGAGCATTTTTTTAAATGCTTGGGTACAATACATCAACAAAAATGTTCCTCTTACAGGTAGAGTATTGCAGGGATCTGGGTTAAGTTTTAACCTGTGCTAGTCAGACCACATCAGTTATAAAAGTATTGCACAAAAGACTGCAACAACTTGAAAAAAAGACATAATAATCATTACATGGGGCAGCACTGTGGAGCCCGTATTTCCAGAAAGAGGAAGCTATTTGCATTCCTTGAACAGAATAGCAGAATGCAACAAAACAGAACAGCATAGTCAAAAGCTAAATGTGTGAGGGGAAAATAAGAAACAAATTTTTCCATCTGAGCTACATCACTTAAGAATGGATATAATTTTCAGCACATGGACTGCCTGACTCCTATTTTTTTCTTTCTCTTTGTGATACAATTCACTTCCCACTAGCACCTGGGATTATTGTGGGCAACTGGAATTTGCATCCAAGCAGAGATTTTAGCTTTTGCACTTAGAAGGAATATCAGTGATCCATCTGCTTCTCTTTTGCTAATGGCACAGCTTAGAAAAGAGACAGGTCTGGATGGCACTGCCTTAGGCCCTTCTTTCAACTCACTCCTAAAAAATGGTTTTTGTAGTCCATTACTGCAAATAGCTATAGCACAATGTAGCATGGACAGTCCAGGATTCAGTCAAGGCAGAATTGCAGTTACTGAGACCTTCATGACATTATAAAATGTACTGGTTCTCAGAGGGACACTGGGAGACATTGCTTATGCACGAAAATGCCAGATGTGTTCAATGCACAATGAGGCAGATTTGTGAAAGAGACACTGTTTTAGAGTGGAAAACAAAGAGGCAGTTTTGAATGGGAAACAGTATGGGGACAAATGCAAAAGGACAGAGGAAAATAAGTTCTAATTTTCTCCCTTCTCCAAATGTGTTTTTCAATCATCACTGAATAAATTTCCTTAAGTAAACTTGGAGGCATCTGCAATTCACATAATTTATTAGTGACATTTGGAAAATCTAACACCAAAACCATAGTGGGCTTTCTGGGAAAAATTATAGAAGTTTAGATATCTTGAGAATCCAGATAATTTTAAGAGTACAACAAATATATCCAGAGGGATAAGGAAACCAGCTACTCTTTTAAGCAGGAATAATATTTCATCATGTAATGACTGTTTTTAACCTGACACATGCTCTCACACACTCTCTTTCAATGTTTTAAAGAGTTGGTGAATAAAACCCAATAAATTTGACACACCATGTGGCACTATCAATTCACAATTACATTTTCTTTGCAGATTTGTCTTAGAGAAGAGAAGACTGAGAGCGGATCTCACAATTGCAAATAAATATCTCCAAGGCAGGTGCCAAGAATGTGGTGCCAGACTCTTTTAAATGGTACCCCAAGATAGAACAAGGAGCAACGGTCTTAAACTAAACCACAAATAGTTTCACCTCAACTTGAGGATGGACTTTTTTACATTGGGAGTGGCAGAGCACTGGAACAGGCTGCCCAGGGAGGTTGTGGAATCTCCTTCTCTGGAGACATGAAAAACCCACCTGGCTTTGTTTCTGTGTAACCTGCTCCAAGTGACCCTGCCTCAGCAGGAGGGTTGAACTAGATGATCTCCAGAGGTCCCTTCCAACCCTAGGAATTTTGTGATTCTGTGATTTTTTTACCTATTACTTTTTTTTCTTGCTGTTTCTCACATAACTATAGTCTTTCATTCAGGAAGAGTTTGGTGTGGGTCAAAAAGAGCCCTTTAATTCAACAATAATTGCCATGATTTTGCCTCAAGTGTACAAATCCCATTGAAGTCACTGGTGTGGCTGTGATTTCAGTGGGTTTTGGATTAGGCTTGTGTCAACTTAAGGTGCTGTTGGCAGAAATATCTCAGCAGTAAACAGAGAAAGAGAGTAACTTATGGGACTCTCCTACACTGTATGTTCAAATTAGGGAATAGTTCTGACTATTGACTAAATAGGGAGTATGATGTCAAATATAATAATTCAAATACCCTACTGAACTAATGAGTGAAGTTGTGTAAGACATTAGGCCCCTTTTTACAAAAAGGACTGGAGAAGAATGCAAAAGCTGGAGAAGATGGTTAGTGAAGCACAGGTAGAAGAGCAGTGTACCTGAAACGCTGAACAGTTACCTGTGTTTATATTCACTTATCAGGAACTCCTGCTATGGTTTTGCAATAGTCAAATCTTAAAAGGCTTATTTATAAATTAATAAAACCCAGGAATAATATTTGACAGTAGTAAGGTTGGTAACACATAAGTATTTTTGTACTTATATCTAAACCTATGTTCACACAAATGAGAGCAAAAATAGATGTACAATTTACTGTGAAATATTAATCATAATTTTAACAAATTTACAAAGGCTTTGGTAGATTTTACCAAGCAGATGCTGGAAGTCATGGTAGCATCATCAAAGTCACAGAAACAACACTGGCTTGCATGTCTAAATATTGACGTATTAGCAGACCTTGACCTTTAGAAGAAGACTCTAGTATTTTTTAATACATATTCACTGTCTTTCCACCAACTCTTACAATTGCACTTCCTCTGATGGGAAGATCAGAGAGAAAAGGACGGGGAGAACGCTGAATTTTCACAGCTTGAAAAAATTAGAGGGGTAATGACTCAGTATAATTAAAATGTTTTCCCAGTGACAAGGGTCACAAAACCCTCAGAATTCTGTCAGATATATGGTCTCACTGTCTGTGTCAGACTTCTAGGTTTAGTTATTTCTTCAGAGGAAGCTCATGGATTTGACTTTCCCTCAAGATTTTCTCACATGTGGTTCTGTGTTGTCTTTTTTTTCTCTTTCACAGTCTTAAGCTTTTCATTGTATAATAGTCTCCTTTCTGACCCAGATCAACTGAAATGAATGAACAAAGACAGTTCTGGAAAAAAAAGAGACATTTATTAAAAACTGTGGTCACTGGATACAGGCCTTTCGCTCTCCCTGTGCTAATGGTGCTGATGGTGTTTTCAAGCTGTCTATCAAACTGGTTTAAATCTTTTAACATGCTATTTCTCACTCTCAATCCCCCACTATTTCTCCTAGTTGTCATTCAAATTGTTCCACTAAGAGAACAAATAAATGCATGCCATGAAAACTAGCAAGATGATATAATGAATGAGTTACAATAAATGCCCCCAGCATAAAACAATTATGTACCTGCTATTGTCAAAAACATTCAACATTCCCTTTGTTGAAAAGGAAACAGCTATAAATTATTCACTGGGGCACTGTAACTCTTTTCTTTTTTTCTTCCTTTTTTTTTGGTTGCTTCCAATTAATTCTTCCCTGAACATCCCTAGGTATTTAGCTGAGGGTAGAAATTTACATGCGGAGAATTTTAGCTGTTTCTTGGGATTGTCAAACTGAGTGTCCAAATTAAAAATAATAATAATAATAATAAAAAGATTACCATATTTTCTTGCATATAATCATAGCTTGGTTATAAAAAAAGTGTTGTTCAGGATCAGTACAGGTTATATTTGTCTAAGGGTAAATATAAGTGGTCTTTTAACCCAGAGCTTCTCTCTTTCCTCACCCTGCACTGCCCTCAAGTCTCATCTTCATTTCAGAATTTGCTTCTTCCTGTAATATGCACCCCAACATCATGCTATCCTTATTTCCTTAATGATATTTTTTGTGCTTTTTCAAAGGATATGGATTTCCTGTGGATTTTCAAGAAAAAATGTTTTTAAAAATACTTACTGAAGGTGCAGATTGTACAGTTCTGAAAACAAACAAAGAGCGGTTTTTATCTATACCATATATACACCACCCAAAGTAAGAATCTTCCTGACAGACTGCCTTTATGCACTGAGTACCAGAGTAATGTCAAAATGCAAGGTTGGTGTTCCGTCCTCACTCAAGAAGTTGTGGGATGAGGTCTAAATGGGGTACTTGTTCCATTCTATTTTCAAGCACACAGAACATCTCAGCAGGGCATCTGAAATAATTTAAAAAAATACAAAAAAAAGATTAAATATCTTATTTTATTGAGGAGTGTGCTCATTTTATTGTTAGCAGTATTTAATTTTATTCTAAAGGTGGGCCAAGCAAATGCTTATATTTCACATGGCACTAAAATGTGCTACCAAGAAGGTCTCTGGATTTACTCTCCTGTTGAAAATCTCATCCTTGTTCTTTATGCCTGTGCCTAATAGCTTCTCCAGACAGAAACAGTGATGCCCAACTGAATTTACAGATTTTTAACTTTTTGGGTGTGAAGGGAATGTCTCCAAGGTGGGCCATGCAAGCTGACACAAACACTGTGGGTGTCCTGGCTACCTCTCCAAGGCGAAGGATGTTTGTCTGCCAGGTCTGGTGTATGCAACAGTGGATTTTACAGTGCAGCTGTAATTGTTAGACTGGACTGTCTGCGGTATCCCAAGGCTTAAATGAGGAATGGCCTAGGTTAAATGCATCTGGAATGCAGGAACCACACCATTTAGCTAAGAGCACTGTAGTGGCAGACAAAAACTGTAATTACTTCCCATCAGAGCATAGTATTCACTCATGCTCCCCTAGCTCACAATCAGCATCTGAAGATGATGTAAGAGGCACTGGTCATGGAAGAGAAAAGCCAGTGTGAGAGACCCTGCAGTCATTATGAGGCAACAATCTAAAATCTAAGAAGGAGAAACACAAAATGATGATGGTTTTTGTTTTCCTATGGTTTTGTGAAAATTACAGCTTCTCTATTTTTTTGAAATAGGTTGTTTATTTGCTGTATGTTGGTTAGATATATGCTGGTTTGTAGTGAATCAGCATCACTAAGGGTTCACTAAAAGGAAATACTGTCCTTTAAATTACCAAAACCCATCTGACTTTATTGAGAGACACGTGATCTCAGCCTGGCCCATAAGACACTTCTCATTCGAGTCTCTCTGTAATCCTGTTCTAGTGTGCGTGAAACAGATGAAGTAAGAAAAATACAATCAATTTAGCAAGGATATTATATGAGGTGGTTTCTTGTGATGTCAGGAGACTATTCTCAACGGCCCAGGAGGTCCCTCCCAGTTCTCAGTCCCTGTAAATAAAGCAGCTCTAAGATCAGTGAAATTTGGTGATAAGGTTAGCACAGGTGCCGTACTTCATTTGGCACTGCTCACTGCCTGCACTAGAAATGTCCTTCACAAGTTCACTCAGAGGCGGTGCTGGAACCAGAGCTATAGAATTGTTTTTGGATTAAAAGGTAGGAGATCCTATATCAATATCCTCATTCGATCCACGAGAACCTCAATCATAAAATTAAATGGCATTTAGTGAGCAAATAACAGAATGGTCTGTTGTGGCTGTTTGGTTGCTGTTCACTTAAAGACAGTAAAAAAAGGGAGAAGTGCTCGATACATTTACTATAGGTTGTTTTTTTTCTGATTTCCTGACAATAATTTAAGGATTTTTGTCCATTTAAAAGTGCAGCTTAGCAAGGAATATTTTGTTTTATGAGATTTGTATCCAAAACAAAGGAAATGAAAAGTTAAATTGAAAATCAGCCTCCTTCTGTTGCAAACGATGCCTATGTCCCCTTGTGAAATTATCCTGAAAATCAAAATGTTAGGAAATAGGAAAATATATTGATGTTTTCAGTTCCCCCCACCCTGTTCAAGCATAGTTGACTTCACAGTTAACGTCTGAGCATTTAACCTCACATATTTCAGCAAATAAATTATTAAATGAAAATTATTGGTTTAGTCCTACTCACTGATACTGCTAGCCACCAAAATACAGAGTAACAATTACAGTAATTAAAAAAAATTTAGAATAAATAATTTGAATGCTATTATGTGTGTGCATAATTTTCGATGGCTACTAAAATAAATTGTTTTTAGGAAAACCACAAGGTATTTGAAACCTCAAGTATTTTAATGCCTTGTGCTAAAAACAAAATACATTCTTTGGGACTTCCATTTTTAAACACTTATTTATCAATTTATCAGAAAATGAACATGAAGCAAACAAACAGATGTACTTCATATGCACCTAGACTAAAGTATGGCTTAAAAAAAAATAAGCCTTTCCAGAAATTAAATTCTGCTAGATTTTTATTTGCTGGAGCTAATATTTAGTGTTTTAAAAGGTAGATACTTTATGCAGTAAGTGGATTAATCAAATTTAATTTGTAAGACACTTCTCAGATTGCTCACTAGTTGTGCACAGCCTAACGAGAACAGAAAAATTAGAAAAAGGGTAGGTTTCCTCAGACATTGGGTTGGATTGAACTGAATATTTTGTGTATGCAAGACAGCTCTGGCAGCTGTACATGTATTAATTCACAAGTTGGTGCCCTGTTTAGTCATGTGTTGGCTCCTTGGCCCTTGGCTTCTTTATTTCTTCATAAGGATGCCTACATGTGAGTTTTGTAACCATTAAATGTAATTAATAGCAGAACATTGCTAGAAAGTCAGACATAATTGATTTCTTATTTTTTCTGTGCTAAAGATCAAGGGGCTATATCCTTCTTCCGCCATTATGCATGCAGAGCTATAGGAGAATGGACCCTCTGGGACAAGTCTAATATCCGGTACACTGCTGTCTACCAGAGCCTTATTATAAAAAGCTTTCTACTCTAGCCAAGCTGTGAAAAAGCTCATGCTGTAGTGGCTGCAAAATGAGCAACTCTGATTATGCAGTCCCCATCAAGAGTAAGGTTATAAGTTAGCAAATTGAATTCCTGAGAAGAACTATTCATCAAATAAATCTGAATACCAACTGTTTTCAAGGAGATTACAACCCATTTTGGGGCAGTAAGAAAAGATGATGTGTTTGATGGAGAGTTTGCTCTTGACTGTATCTTTTACTTGTAAAATTAGAGCTAAGTGAATTTTTTCATGAATATTAAATCAAATGAATTTCAGAAGGACCACAAGTATTTAGGAGCTCAAATGAGTGAACAGTTTTTGCCAGAAACATAAGAGATATTATTTTACACATTCAAACAAGAAAAAATTAAATTCTTCATTTTTAAAACATCAGAAAAAAACCTATTTGTTTTCTTCATCAAAATGAACTTTTTTGACTTTAGCTTTGAACTGAATGTAAATAAAAAGTCATGTGCCTTATTTTAGGGGACTCCGAGGTACAGAAAAATCCTGCTGCAATCAGTGTGTTTATGAGATCCTATTTCAAAATGTTGATTGAAGAAAAAACTAGTATATTCTAAATGATGTTTTAAAGAACGCATTATTATGACATTGATACATCTTAATCTTTTCATAATGGTTAATATAATTTTTTAAAATCTGCCTGTAATTGAAGAGAAGCCACTCTTCCTTCTGCACTAACTGAAAAGCTTTTCCAAATGATGCAAGAGGTGAAACTCTTGCTTTCTCAAGGAGAGCAGTTTTATGTAAGATGACATAAACCTCCTGTTTTCAGGGGTTTTATTTTATGTAGATCCTGTCTCTACTGAAACACGTGAGCCATTTTCTGAAACGAGTGCAACACTGCCTTACTGTGACCACCACACACTATATGAAGGGTTCATTGGTAGGGCTTGAATTGTAAAAGTAATGGTTAGAATCTAAAAGGATATAGATATTACAACACAGAGAACTACAGCACCTCAGTGTTGGCCTTGTTCCACTACATGTCACCCTTTGCAAACTGTGTGGAAGATTAAGTGATAGAGCAGACAATGTGTTGGAAAAAAGCACCAAATTGCAAGCAAGCCAAGGGAGGAGACGCCTAAAATTAGTTTGCAGGAAAACACTGAGGATTTTGTTTTCTGTAGGTCTCCATTTTTTCCTGATCACTGGTTTCCAGTTCTCTCTGGGATAAGTGCCCATCATTCCTCAGCATTTCCTAGACTAGACTATATCTTTCTCTATTCAATGCATGTGTTCCTGTGAATTCCCCTCCACGGGATAAAGTACCAGGAAAAGCTTCTTCAGAGGCTTCACCCACTATTAGAGGCAGTAGGTCTTCAGAAACTCACAAAATTCCATTTTCGAAGGCATATATTTTACCACTTGGCCAATGAGAAGGCCGATTGCCCTAGCGTTTTGGAAACTTCTATCTAATCTATATTTATTAATGGTAAGTTTGTGTTCTCTTTTTGGTTTTTTTTTTGGTTGAGAATAACAGTCTTCAGCTTTATTTGATGTTTACTGCCATTGCATAGTCATAGACAGAAATCATATTTACCCTCACTCCTTATTCTGGTGGGACAAACAGGTCAAGTTTCTTTAATTATTCCCATATAAGAAAGAGTAGTACTGACCACTGCAATGCATTTTCAGTGTTCCTTTTTCAGTTGTAATCCACCTTTTTTAAACAGCAGTGTCTTAAATGGTAACCAGGATTGTGGATGGGATGATTAAAAAATGGAGCTATAGAATGAGAAATACAAAGCTTAGGAAGGAAAGTTTTCCACATAGCTTTACTGCAATTTTATGATTGTCTTCTCTGGACAGACCTTTAAGTTTACACATCTGTGAAAGGAGACACCTCCTCTCTGACACCGAGGAAGGCTTTTTGCAAGCACTTTAGCCACTCTCTAAAAGTTCATTAAACTGTTAATTGAATCCAATTCATATTATAAAAAGCCTCTTCACTTCTGTTTCAGTCAAATAGAACTCTAGCTTTTCCTGCTTCCAGATTATAAATTGCCTAGTCACTGAAGCATCAGAGAGGCAACAGAGAGGATGCAGTTTTTCATTTTGTCCCATAGCCTGTGCTGGAAGGAACACTAGCTTCAGATCCTAAAATCTTTTGACTGCCCATGGAGAGGTAAGTGCAGAAAGAACATCAAGCAAAGCTATTCCTGAGGCAATTTAGCTCTTTGTTTATCAAATGGTTGAAATAATAGAGTACATTATGCAGAAGGGCCTTAATTGATATACCCAGGCACTGTACTTCAGTGCCACAACTCAGTCTCACCATCCAATACAGGCTGATGTGGTTTATTTTTCTATTACTTATGTAGTGAGCTTTCTGCCTCGTCATCTGGTATTGAAATATGACTTTGAGAACAAAAAGGTTTGAAAATAACTTCGGGAGTGAATTGAAAGGGACGAATCCAAATCTGTTGAAGTTTTATTCAGCAGGGAATAGCTTATGAACAATATTAATGGCCCTGCCTGCAGTCACTTCATACTTTTTGGTAAATATCTATGGTTTTTTTATGGAATTCCTTCCTAATATATTAATAGTGTGTTGGTGAGTTTTTGTTGCGTTATTTACTTGCACAAAAAGAATGTTTTGCATGGAAAATTTTTTCATCTGATTTGGGAAGGCAGTCCATGATCCCAGGACAATTTTTCATATTTTTCTTTTGTCTCATCCTTTCATCACAGAAAAGGAAAAGATATTATCTTATTATCTCTTGGATAATACTTCTTTCTTCATACATTACTTGTAAGGATTATTTTCTGTTTTTCTGCTGTGTCTATGCAAGGATATTGAGTAAAGGCTATTCAAAATAATATAAAAAATGAATACTTAGATATTAACATTGAATTAATCCTTATTTGAGTAGTTTATTGGGAGAATGAATGCTGAACATAGACAGGTATTTTTCCTTTGCTTTGAAAACAAATACTTGCTTCAGTTTCAGCTAAAGTAGGCATGAGGCAGAAAAACACTTTACAGGCATGAGAGAGAATTGTTTACAGGTTTAAGTCTTTTCAACGCTGCAGTCCTACTCGTAGCATGTATCTCCTCTTGTTTTCAGAATTATAGTGCAGCATCAGGACAAGCTGAGAACTAAGATCACACTGTAGTGGCGTTTTTCTTCAAAACAAATACATTTACAAAGAAAACTAACAATAGCTGGGCCAAACCAATATGTATGGTTTCATGTTTCAGTACATTTCACACAAAAATAGATAGCAAATGCAGAGTTTTTGTACGAAACTTGCATGTTTCAACAGGTATGATGTGACAACTGATGAATCTTAGCCATCAGAGACGGTTTGGTAGGAAGGATCCAGCTGGAGATGTTGATGTTGAGAAACTGAGGAAATAAGATCTAACTTGTAATCTCTTTCACTTAAGTGGCTGCAGAGTTATGAGTTATGTATGAAGTATCAGTTTTGTCAGATTAAAATGCATCTAGGATACAAATATTTTGAGACAAATCTCAAGGTCTCTCTTATAATGTCTCAAAATCTTCCCAAGAAGATTTTCAGGATGGGAATAACAACCAATATGTGCATTGGCTAATACACTTACTGGCAGGGATACACTCTGCAGGAGTGAGATGCATGCCTTCCTGATTGACACTGTACAGTGTGTAAGTACACTGATAGGTGAGAAACATTAAAAAAACCCAACCAAACAAACCAAAATTTGGTTTTTCATTTTGCATAGACATTCTACACTAAAATTACCTGCACTCTGTAAATAAACACATACACTGTTGATTCTAATTTACAGCTCTAATTTACATCCAGGTAGCTCTGCTGCTGTTAAAAATAGTTTCCTGCTCTTACCAGAGAAAATATTTCTATACCAAAGAAAACATGTTTATATTACAGAAATTACAGAGAGCAAAAGACATTGTAATCTACTATGGATAATTAACAAAATGTTTATTTTTAAAAATTGACAGTAATTTACAGATCTATTCACATTTTAAATGGCTCTTATTTAAAAAAAAATGCACTAAATTATTTTATATATGCCATGAAGCAGTTGTGATCTATTATACAGAAAGACTTATTCTGCTGCAGTTTGCTGGTATGCATATGAAGTTGACAGAGCTAGACTGAACTAAAAACTGCAATTAAACCAAGGAAAAGTAATCGTAAGAGACAACGTTGCAATAACAACGCATGAGATCTCAATGAGAAACCGTGTATAAGTGACAGATGACTTTATTTTAAAATTAAATGACACTTGAAAAACACTGTGATCCTCCCAGATCACTCTCTCATACTCACATGTTCACAAACACCAAGATGCCGGTATCCAGGTCATCTAAGAGAACACGGGAGATGAGACACCGGTTTGTGGGTTCTCCTCTTGATGTTTTTGGATTCTTCTTAGGTTAATAACCATACACTTTCCTTAGATGGGGCTTTTTGTTCCTTTAGAAAATAACCACAATAACTCTCTTCACCCTGTCCCATCTCTGTGAGCACCAGGATTTAATCATTGTCATTTGTGTCTCCACCTGAATGCCATGTGAAGTCCAGCCTAAATGTGTGATAGGATTTTAATGATCTGCTAATGCACGTGAATCTGTGCCTTCTCATCATATAGCTTTTTCCTGTCTATCTTCCTGGTGTTTCCACAGCTGTGTTTTCTCAGCCATTGTCCATTCATACTAATTTTAAAATTTCTATTAAAATTCTGTACATAATTAAACTGTAATTCTAACACATTTACTGTGTGTCTCCTTTCTGATGTCTGAACACCATGAATTCAAGTTCATGGAACTTGGATGCTAATTTAATTACTTTAGGCCTTTCATGATTCTTACAACATCAATATTTAGAATCTAGAAGCAACAAATTACTGCAAAATTTTCTTGCTTCTCTTGTTTTTCTTGTTAACCTTTAGGCTGCATGAATAACAGGATGCATGCCCACAGTCAAACTGCCATGAAACTTTTCTACAAACATAACTGTGTCCAGGGAGACAAGGTTAATTTTGTACAAACACATACAGAAGAAACTGGACGTTTGGTCAAGAACTTTTCCTATGTATTCTTCAGAACCAAACCCCTTCTAGTGTATTTTTGGATGTATTAGGCTCTTTCTGTGACTAGTTCTTTCATTTATAGCATGGCCAGTGTGCTGTAAAGATGTCTTATTGTAGATGAGAAATGGAACTCTATTTCTGTTCAAGAAAGTCCATTCAGAACAAGTACCATACTCAGTTCATGTCCATGTTTAGCCTGTCCTAACATAATGCATAGGACACAGGTGAAAAGAGGAAATACTAAAACTTCAAAGAATCTTCCGTCTGTTCTAAATTCTTTGACAAAGCCAGAAACCACAGTAATTGCTCAGACTCTACAATCCAGTACCAGAAGACTGTCACTAGCCTTGCATTCCCAGAATATAAACAGTCTTTCAGACTTGTGATTTTTTTTAAGTTAAAAAGATAAAAAGCATGGATTTCTTTGTATATATAGATGTACTTGGAACCAACAGTAATGTTTGAATTGAGGTCCTTTTCTTTTGAAAGAGGCTTTTTGCCTGTCCAATTTACTTTTCCTTTCTCTATATTACCAAATGTACTGATTTTCTGCAATGTACTGCAAACCTCTTTCATCCCTTCCCCCAGATACAAGAGAACCTGTGCTGTTAGTGCATGATGCATATTTTGGGAACTTCAGAGGAATGACATTTCATTGAAAGGATGAGAAATGTATTGCTATTTTGTTGATGAGATTGTTACTTAAAGAACTGTAAGGGCACAGGCTGGTCACCTGTTCAATTCTGTAAATCTAAATAAGTAAAATAAAATTTTAAAAAATAGTCCAAACATGCCACAACAGTTTCAGAAAATCCTTCATGTACATTCTGGGTCTAAAGATTCAAGCCAAACAAGCTTTTTTTTTTTTTCAGCTGCATATGCTCAATTCAACCATCAAGCACATGACCAAATCTGTCACAGTATAGGTACCACATGCATTCATACATATATTATTTTCAAATAATGTATTACTAATAAATACTTCTTACTGTGCCTATTTAGTGTGTATATGTTGCATAAATATAGTCTGTAAATATTCACATTCAATTTAACCAGTACAAATCTGACCTGCAAATTCCAGATCTAAATAAATAATTATTAAATTGGAAGCAAATTAGTATTTGACAAGAGATAAACAGATTTGATGTTTTTACGTTGTTATGCCATTTAAGTGGCTTTCTATGTTAATTGAATACTAAAGTTTTTTTATTTACTGCTAAATTGATTGCTGTTACTTTATAGCTTGTCATGAAGCATCTCTTGGAGATCTTTGAAAAATAGTCAAGGATAATTTAAAATCAATTAGCTAAATAGAGAATAATTATCCTTTTTCCTGTCTAGAAAATAAGGTTCTGCAACCATGGAAATGCATCATGTTTTGTAACTACAATCTATCTTTAGAAATGGAATGCTAGTCACACAAGCGGGGAAAAAGAAATTTGATCAAGGATAATTTTATAATATTAATTTATTGGAGGACTCCTCTTAGATCTGTTGTGAAAAGTTAGATGATGACACATAAACAATGTCCAAACTGATGCTGGCATCCGATCTGTAAAGATATGTTTTCCTTTAAGAGGACACTCTTTCCTTGCCATGCTCTCAAAGCCTGATGTTGTTTCTACATGTGACGTAACCTAACACAACGACCTGATCATAAACTGTAAGCAGAAACGTCTTTTCTGTAGTATCACCTTCTCTATAAGGTAGTGACAACTCAAAGTCTGGATTTTGGAGAGGAAGATATCTATAAGAAAGAAAAGTAACTTTTTAAAAAAATCTCTGCAAGGAGTTTATTATTGCAAATTTTTTATTAATGTGCTTCTCTATAAAAATTTTCCAGAGTAAAATGAGAAATAGATATGTAATACAAAGGGTAGAAATAACTCAGGTTTAAATATGCAGTGAGATTTCCTTTCTACCTCTTCCTAAATTTAAAAAAAAAAAAAAAGGAAAGGGCAAAACCCCAAAAAAACCCACCAAAACAAAACAAAACAAGAGCAAAAGTTGAAGCAAATACAGTTACACACGTAATATAAAATACAATATATTTTTCATGGTCTGATATTATAGTAAGAAACCTTGAAAAATCATTATTCCAGATTTCCAGGATTGTACATCACTTCCAGCTCTAGGCTTGAAGTTCAGACTGTTAAAATGAATAGGTGTTAAGGCATCTCTGAACTGTAAAACATTGTTGTATTCATCCACTGAGCCACAGCAGGATGTGTGTGAAAAACACATGTTAATGGAACCCACATATATAAATCTTTCAAATACAAATAGAAAGAAAAAAAAACTCTCCTGTGTATATTCCTAAATTAAATCTATATAAAATGGAATCAGACCGAGAGGATGTATCAGTAAGCTAAAGTGAAATGCATTACAGGAATGCTACAATTTCACTAGAAAGAGAAAGAATAAATTCTGGAAATTTGGATTCAAGGCAAATCTTAATAGAAATCTAAGCCTCAGAAGGACACAGCTAATGCACTCAGATAACCTTAACTCTGCCCATTAGCAATCCTTTTAAACAATCAGGCAATTATTTTCCTGTAATTGTTTTTGCACAGTCCAATTAGATGAAACCATTCCTGTTAGATTGTTTTCATTTTTATTTTCTCTTATAGTGTCACTACAGTGTGAAATTAATGTTTCCCCTATCACTCTGCATCTTAAGTCCTGTTTACACATGGGAAAGTTTTGAAAAAAAAAAAAATCTCTCTATTGATGACACCAATTCAACTGAACAAATGCTGGCATCACTGACAAAAGTCTTAGACAGTTCACTGACTGCCAGCATCATTTCAGTCCTGCCTTAGTTAGGCTTGCTCCCAGCTGGGAGACCTGGCACTGTGTTGAAAAGGGTGTTTATTGTCTAGATCAGAGCTCTCTACTCTGCTACATTTAATTGCTGCAAGATGTCCTTTTCAGATAGGTGTCTTCAAAGTTGTTGCAAGGCTGGTGATAGATAGTGATGGGCCCGAGACAATTTGAATAGTTTGGGCAATATAAAGAAAAACCTTAGTCTGCCCGAGTTTTTGAAAGTCTTGGGGATGGGTATAAACTCTGAAATGGAACATGATAATTTTCTGTCCTGCCTTTTTTTCTTGACATTACATTAACCTTTGAAGGAGTCCACTAAGATTTCATGTTAAAGGTGATGGCATATTTCCCATTCAGACTCTTATGTACACTAGGAATGCAAGGCTTACATTCATGCAGGGTACAAAGTAATTTTGATATTACGTAGTAATCACCGTAGAAATAACTACACTATCTCCTGGAAGCAGTTTAGCTAAACTGTTCTCTGAGCTTCCTATTTTAACTTGTTTCCTATCCCCACTGCTTTCCTCAGCTCATCACCCAGGACTGGATTCTCCTAAGCTTGGTTTGTCACTGGGCTCCTTACTCTTTATTCTCCTTAATTCCTCCATCCACTCAAGTTCCCAACAGAAGTTCCTGTCACCCTGAAAACATCTCCAATTTCTACTCGCTACTCATCCTTTTCTCTGTCCCAAAACAGATGAGATGGAAAGGACAGCATGCTTTCAAGGAACTATCCATATGTCATCCTTTCCATTAAGAAAGGATCCATCCTTTCCAATATAAATGATTCTGTGAACATAGAAAAGAGATGACCTGAAGCTTTGTTGACTTTTTTAGGGTGCCATTACAAATGCACTTGCCTCTTTTTCATGTCTGTACCTGCATTTGTGTGTCATAGCTCCCTGGGGTGGCATGACAATGTAACGTATGTTTCATGGCTATTAGATGAATGTTGGAACTTGCAGGACTCACAAGAAAGTTTACACTCTGATGTTTGCAGTGAGTATCCAAGTTTTCCAGTTTGCTGAGGTTTCCTTATTACTGTCCTTTTTATGGTGTGGATCAGGTTTTAAGATAATTGACTGTGCCAAGAAATCTGTAATTCCACCATTTGTGTCCTGTAGACTTTAATTGTCTGTTCTTACATTGAATGATGTAAGTAGGTATGTCATAATAAAACTAAATATAAAAATTCTTTCAACTGTTTTAAAGTTCATTTTCCTAAACAAAAATAATAGAGAGAACACTTTTATTTCCAGCAGCTAGAACTAATGAGTATAATTTACCAAAATTTTCCTTGAATGATAGATGTAATTAAGTGGATTTGTGTTCTGCATAGACACACTTTGACCATATTTGTCTCAGTTTTTCCTCATGTCCTGTATGATCTCAGTTCTCTTTTCTGATGTGAACTTCCAGTTTTCCTCCATGTCTCAAATAGTCTATCACAGTAACCTCATCTCCCTGGAATGTTACTGCCTACACAAGAGAGAGAACTATGCCAAGTTGATTTTCAACATCTTGTGTTGACAGCCCGCTTGTGCTGATTGGTCAGAGACAGCAGATAACCCTTGAGTTCATGCTACTTTTTAAAAATTATTTTCTCATGCTGAGCTGTTTAAGTCTCCTCAAACACAGATACTGTTTTTCACAGATCTTGTATAAGCTTCACAACTGGGAAATTTTTAAACCCCTGTTAAGTCTAGCCAATTGAAACCAGCCAATGATTTGAAGAAAAAAAACAAGTTGGGAAATTGACAGGCAGACAAACATCTGAATTGCTAGAGTCCTGGGAATGTAAGGGGATTCTCTGTACTCACCTTTCAGCACAGCTTCTCTTTCACTCTGTGTGTGAGATGGGAGGATGTAGGGTATAGTTCTACACCAGCTTAAAAAAAGATAGCACCAAAGAGAGTGATCCAATTGCTAACCATTTGTTCTTGCTATGACCTTGTGCCAGAACTTATGGTCTGGTGCTGAGAAGACCTGGTCCATCTGGGAAGCAACTTTTAGTATTAAAGAAAACAGACAAACAAACAAACATCCCCTCCAAAAAAAAACCCCAATTAGTACACCTGTGGTCTGCTAATTTCATGGCCTTCTACATTAAGTCACACCTTTGTGTTCATCAGAGTGAGGGATATTTGTACACGCATATACACGTGTGGATCTTATGGATAGGAATTCATCAACAGCTTTTTCTTTTGAGGGAGTGGCAAGGCAAAAAAAAGAATGAGAGACAAACCATTCTTTTCTAAACAGACTCATCCTTATTTGCAGTCACCAGAAAGAAGACTGAAGCTCCTAATCAGGAGGAAGGCCAGTATCCCACTTTGTAGGGGGAAATGCAAAGTGGGGGTGGCAGAGGGGGAGAGGGAGAAGGAAGGAGGTGGTTGTAGTTGAGACTTATGTGAATCAAGAGGGTCCTGAATTTAATCCTTTATAGAAGAAATGCTTTTGTTCTTACATGTAGCAGACTTGGGGTAACAAGAGCTTCTGAGCGGTCCTTGGACTGCTGTAACATTCTTTAATCTTTACATATTTTATATGTTTGAAAAAATAAATACTATTTTAAAATGTAGTTTTTTACTGTTACTCAGGTGAACTGATTGCTTAAAAATAAGTATGCATAGATAAGTTCTGTCTTTTGGTTTGACAAATTTAGCCTGATAAGTTACAATACAAAAGCAACTGTCATTAATGTTGTATAAAGAGCAGTACTTGTTTCCAATACTAGAGATAAAACATACAAAAGGAAGCAAATCTCTTATCTGGTTAGTTATTTTAAAGCTCTGTGACACAGTGTGTTGTGCCCTAGCCATGTCCTTCCACAGTGTGTGATGACTGCACAGGATAGAAAATGCTCCAACATGATACACACTGCATCTTGTGTTGGGTGGGGATTATTCATAACTGATCTGAGCTTTGTGAAAGCTGACTGTAAATGCTGTTTGATTGTGTAAAGAAGTTTGATATCTGGCTCTTTTTGTGTGTCTTTTTTTTTTTTTTTAATAGGTTGTTATTTTTTTCATTTAAGGCTTTATGCTTTCTCTTCCCCATGGAAGCATTTGTGCTGGTTTATTTCATGACTCAGGTTTTCTTTAGCAGTGACAATCAAAAGGAAAAAACAGAGAAGGTAATGGCAATCTTCCCTTAGCTACCCGTTTCACATTCTAATATGTTAAGATATATTTTAAGCAGTTCTTAATTTTTTTTAAACTGGAAACAGTTTCCTTGTGCAAAGAGAATAAGCACTAATTGATTGTGTCATAAATAACCATACTATCTCCAGACTCTTGCTACTTAACACCCCTTCAGCACCCCTGCCCTCATATCTAAAAACCTGCATAAAACCTGGGGAATTTAATTGATCTTCTGAAGAATTTATACATAATTTGAAAACACCTGCCTCTTAAAAAAGTGTTCAGAAGTTCTTGAAGAATTTGGAATAATGTTTTCAGAATGTTTTCAGAATGTGTAGTGCTTAGCAGGTGCCAGCTGAAGCAAGTTCTGCAGGTATTAGTCTGAACAGTGTTCACCTTGTTTGTGCATTAAAGTAACTCATTATAAGCCAAGGTACATGGACTGCATGCTGCTTAAATTGGACTTAAGGCCAAATGAATTGCACATATGCATAATATCCTAGAACTTTTTTCTTCTAATCTTTGCTCCGACCAATGACTTGCAGATGTTTTATATGCTCCTATCATATTTGGAAGCCAAAAGTAACTGCTTTGTGTTGCTATAATTCCAAAGTCAGATGTTTCCTTTCCTTGCAGCATTATTAAATCTAAAAAAGGGAACATGCTAAGAGTATTGCTGGAAGTTTTTTTATTGCATTTGCTAAATATTTAAAAAAACTCACTATATGTATGTGTGTATACATATGTAACTTAAGATAGTGGAAATACAAAGATTTTTACCCAAGTTTACTGGTTTAAATTTGGGCAAATGTACTAATTTTCAAAGATAAAATGAGCTATTAATGTTCACAGAAGCACAGCATGGCTGTGGTTGGGATCTCCGAAGGTCATGGGGTCCAATCCCTCTGCTCAAGGCAGGGCCTCCTTTAGCTGGTTGCGCAGAACTATGTCCAGACTTTTTCTGAATATCTCCGAGGACGTAACTTCATCACAAAACAATGTTTCCCACATTTTTGCAGAATTAGTGAATATAATTAACTGAAATTAAGAAAAAATGAGTGTCAAGAGACTTGGGTGTTAATTTCAGCTCAGCCTCTTTGCTGCGTACCCTCTGCAAGTCCATTCATTTTTCCATGCTTCTGTTACTTTTTGAAGACTGTCTGTATTTAGGCTGCAAACTATTTGGGAAAGGGCTCTGTCTACCACAGTTTTGCACAGTGGGCCTTATGATCTCAGTTCTTAATTGTGCAATACTAATTGCAGATCTTCCCCTTTAGCTGACACCTCAATTGGAATATTAGGAGTAAGGGCCAACAACTTAACATATAGAATTTGCCTAATAGCAGCTAAGATCCTTCTTAGGAGCTTCCTTGCAACCACTGAATCTGCTGTAGAAATATAATAGGACTGAAAAAACCCCAAACCATAGTGGTTCAAAGATCACTGCCTATTGCCAATTTTCCTCGGGGAGTATAGATCTAAAGACAGCCTGATACTCTATATACATTTTATTTCCTGGGTTCCTTGGGTGCTTACAAACTGCAAAGTGAGGAAGGCCAAGTATTGAACCCAGGAACAATCTCTAACCCCAAAATCAAGTGGTGCAGACTCAGCTGTGGCTGTGCTTTTCAGAATTAGCTCCCACTAGAATAAATTGACCATATTTGTACTACCTACTTTGACATTTTGCTGTGTCCATTGTGATATCTTCCACACTCGGGGAAAAAAAAAATTACTATTTTAATTCAGAATATCTACAGTAATGTGAGGTTGTATTGGCAGCCAAGATCAGGGTCAGATGAAACTGAGGGTACACAATGGGGCTGTGTCAGGGTACAAACCCTGTTATGGTGCAGTTGGAGGAGGTATTGTAGGGTAGGAAAGAAATCTGGTGAAATCCCAACATGGGATGGCTTTCAGGAGCAGGTCTTGGTGCAAATTATTCTTGCAAAGAAGGCAACCTTTCACCAGCTCAGATAGGTAGAAGTGTTCAAAGAATGCTGAAATGCCTCACTGTAAGCATATATGCATTAACCGTGTATGCAGTGCAAAACACGGGATCCCCAGTTACTTTGATCTATCAGCATGAATGCCAGTCTCTTTTATCCCTTTACCAGAGTCCCTGAATTACTTGGTTACACCACTATTGTGCCATTCACCTTTTTGGTGCAGGAAGACTGTATGTTTTGCTGTGACATGGTTTAGCTTTCACACGTACACTTTTTCTCTTGCATCCAAACATTGTTCACCACGGCAGTGTTCATTCTACTGGGAGTGCTTCTAATAGCACTAAACAAATTCAACTTGCTACAGTATTAATCTTGCAGAAACTTTTAATATTTACTAAAGCTGCATATCTAAGTGATAGAATGACACTCTACTGTGTGCCAGTTTCTCAGATGTTTTTGAGACACAGGACCATTATAACTATAAGGAACTATATGGCATTTAGCATTTCATATCATGTTTTCTTTAAAAAAATGCACCTATGTTTAACAAGAAAGCAGCCTACCTGTTTTGCTGACACAAAGCTACAGACATGTGAATGTCCTGACCATAAGAATTTGAAGCTTAAACTTGTGGGATATCCAGAAATACATTAAAAAGTATATGCGCATGAATTTGCTTAGGTCACATAACAATTTCCCATAATCTGAGGGCTATGTTACATAAGAGAAATTTATAATGAAGTGTTACAACATCCTTCTATGCCTCAGCTTCCTTTCCTGGAAAATAAAAAATGTGACATTTCATTTCTTTCAAAGTAATTTGAGATCTACAGATTAGAAAAGGTAGCTAAGGAATTGCTGTTCCCAGGAAGTTCAGGGGTAGTCCAACCTCTATCACAGAATATTACAATAAAGCAACTTACTCAGCATACTAGTCTATTTGCAGTCCTGATTGGGCCTTGATTTTTTTGGTGCCTGCTATGGTTTTCAGGGCCCTCACCAGCACAGTTTGACATCTATTGCAAGCCGTGGTAAAAGCTTTGGAGGTTACTCTGCGTAAGGGCTGTTTTATGTTCTGAGTTAGGTTTTCACCAGTCTAATAAAGCTTTCAGTGGACTTTTATTGTCATTCGTAGCTTTATTAGTCTTTTATCTGACTGTTGCTTTGGCCTTTCCCTTGATTGACTGTGCCTATATCAGGAATGCTATGTCAGCTGAAATACTCTTCACTCCTTAATTGTAATGCTGCCTTTCAGGGAATAGAGTTACCAGAGAACGAGTCAGCTGCTGTTATAGCCAAACTTAATGCTTTACTATAAACAGCTCCATGACCAAATTGTCTCAGATTATGTAGGATATTCTTGTGTCAAAAAGCTTCACTTTTATTTGTTAATACCGGTATTATTATAATCGTCTCACAATGCTTTGCTTTCCAGAAACATTGGGTTCTAATGGCCCATGGCTTGGAGGAAGCACATTTACATATTTAGACAAGTAACGTGGAGTTTGCAGGTGTCTAGAGTCAGAAATGTGGGTGTCATTGTTCTGCCACAATGTACACATTTTTCCTCACCACAGACTCCCAAACACCAGCATGGAAGTCCCATCACCCAGGCAGAATGGCTGCTACCTTGTATGTATTTGGGACAGAGAGCAGTGTCAGAGTTAATAAATTAGCAGGTAACTGCGTAATTTATTTGGTGTTGGTTTACTAAACTTAAAATTATATAAACTTTATGAGAGAATTTACTGTTCAAATCTGTGTTAATCTGAGGGCTATGTGGGACGTGCTTCATTCCACTTGGTAGAACCAGCTGTTCAAACTGTTACAGTTGGCTGATATTTATTTCTTCGTCACCTCTTCTCACAGGTGCTGAGGCCTCTGCCAGAACTCTCTCCATCATCAGTTCTTGCTCTTCCTCCCCTCTCCAACTGGCTCCCTCTCCCAAGTCCATGTCCATTTGGGAGAGGACAGCTCCTACTGCTGCTCTTCTCAGGGTATAAAACTTTGCTTCCATCCTTTCCATCAGACCAGCAAGGTCACCGTTCAACAGAGGGGAAGCCTATGGGCTCTTCCAGGCTTCCCCCGACACCCACGATTAGCTGACACGGACTCCTTTTTTCTCCCTTTTCTTGGAAGAAATAGATCTTGGCACTGGTGGTGTTATATGTTGAAACGATAGAAAAATAGAAGATAATTTTGATTCTGTAGGTACACAATGTATTATTAGGATGGAAGGACTGAGTGACCTTTGTTAGTATATTTTTATGAGATTCCTGAGTAGATTCAGTTAATGAGATCAAGCATATTATTTTAGCTGTTCTTAGCAGAAATCCAGATGAAAACCACTTTCATATTGGACATCTTAGGAACAGTTCTTGTCTCACATGACCTAACAGTCCCTGATTTACACTGCAGTGTGAGTGATGAAAGATACTGAAGCAGGACATTCCTTTAGTAATGCGATGGAAATGATCATTATCTCATGATCTCAGGGACATCTCCAAAAGAGACATGAAGTCCTTAATTCTGAGCTTCATGCCTGCATTTTTGCTGTGACAGAGAAATACTTAGGTCTGGGATTCACATACCAAATATGTTGATGAGGCAGGGTAGCCAGTGGGAAACAGCAAAGTCAAGGAAGGATTTGAAACACCTCTTTGAGATGATTTGCTTTTGCCAAATGTGTATTTTTAAGTGCACATAACATATAAGTGCAAATGGTTGTATGTTCTTATATGTGCATTTACATATTTTTTTTTTAACGGCATTTGATATCTTTTTCTGTGACTTTGTCTGTTCACCATATGAATTAATCTAAACTTTGAGTGCTCTTTGCTTTCCAGCATATCTAGGGCCAGCTGGATGGCTGTCACCTCTGAAACTAACTCATGAATGGTACCAAATGCCTTTGTGTGAAAAACGACTTCTTTTGTATTTATTTTTTTTTATTTTGTAGGTTTTTTTATCTATTATTTTGAGGTCATCACTTGGCACTATCATCTGATCTCCCTCAGTTCTTTCACTGAGATGACACATTAAATAAAGTGCATTTGCATGGCAGCAGCAGGCACAATGCAGCCCTCAAGGGGCTTATCAAGACAGGTTTGAAAAACATGTGGATGTGGCATTTGGGGATATGGTTTAGTGGTGAACACAATGGTGCAGGGTTAATTGTTGAACTCAAAGATCTTGGGGGGTTTTCCAACCTGAGAAATCTGTGATTCTGTGATATACCGTGACCACATGCATTATATGCTGACAGAAGCTCAGGTTGGTGTTCTCAGAAGGTGTCACCTCCTGAGACTGTGGGCAGCCTCAGCTCAGCTGCCTACAAAGAGCAAGGCTGTTCAGTGCTCCCAGACCCAGCAGCTGGAGCAGACGTGCAGCCTGGGTGTGTGTGGGGATGGGGCTTTACCTGGGGGGTGGGAAGCTGTAGACGGAATTGCCTTAGAGCTGAGCTGTTTTTCAGTCCTTGTTTCTGTTTTGTCCACTGAGCTTGTGCAATCCTTGCTTTAAAGCCCTTAAAGCGAGGGATTACTCTGGAAATGCCAAAACAGGATGACATGCAGTGGCATTTGCAGACTGTGTAAGAGAAGACAATGAAATCTGTAAATCCTTTGTTCATTAGAGTTTGATATTTTTATTCGATACATTAAAATTGCAATCACTGAGAAAAATTCAGGCCCAGGCTGCTAACTTTGGTAACATTATTAACATGGACTTGGCCCAGCCATGTCAGTGTGATGAGATTATACCTGCAAAAACCTGAAGCAAGGGAGGGTACTGCGAACAGTTTGGTTTCTTACCAGTTGTGTTAAACAATACCAGTTGTTAGATTCTGCTCAGCCCTATGCTCATTTCTGTAATATTTACATTGTCAATTTGTCCACAATGCTGGTGCACTAGAGAAGAACTCCCAGACATAGTGGTTACTGGATACCAAAATTATGTTTGGGATTTTTTTCATTCTGGCGCTTAACAGGCAATGTTTTCCCACAGAAAAGCAACAGCATTTAGTAAACAAGCACCCTAAAATAAATGCTGTGCTAAGACACACACAGAGAGAGAGAGAGAGAGAGAGAGAGAGAGATGCTAACCAAATTTTTCTTTTAAAAGCAATTCTTTCTTTCCTTGGGGAACAAGGCAGATCTAACAGGTGGAAGGTTATTAAAATCATAAGAAAGATGAGCCGGGCACAAATTTGTCCTGCAATATTGCACGGGATAATCAGAAAAATAGTATAGGTCAAATTCTTACATTGTTTGACCTCAGGAATTAAGGCAGGTGCAAACAGAAGGAGTGCTAAGATTTCAATATTTAGCTCTGTTTGGTATAGGTCACTTTTTCATTCAGCACAAACTATACTTTACTCAAAATTTGTGTGATTAATGCATTGATTTAGCTTCCCAATGTGCATTGCTGCTAGGCAGATTCAGATATTATTTATTTTTATTAGTTTATAATATGTCAATTTTTCTTGCTTATCTGTCAGCTCCCACAAAAATACATAAATCAAAAATATAGCAATGTGGACACTAACAAGGCATAATTATTGTAGGGTCTGTCCCCTTTTAAAGAAAAATACAATTACCTGCCAATATGTTGCCGGGATTAGGTCAGAATTTGCATAATACTGACTCATATTTTCTTAACAATTTTAGCATCAGACAATAGGTTTTGCAAATCTATATGCCTTTCCTGTTTTTCAGTTTTATTTTTCAGGCTAAAATAATAAGAAGCTCAGTCAAAACAAGATAATTATTGCAGTCTATCCCCACAGAAAACTTTAATTACTCCATGGCATGTTTCTAGGATTAGGTCAGATTTTTATAAGGCTGATTTTTTTTTAAAATAACAATAGGCAATTAAGTCTGCCAAACTATAATTTATTACAGTTAAATTTATTCATTTTTCCACTGATAAATATTTAATAGAAAATAACTCAATCACTACAGGAGATTAAAGAAGATTTGTACCTCAATATAATCTTAGAAAAACAGCACAGTTTTCTGTTCTTGGCTGTAATACCAAATAGCATCAAGTTAAATGACAAGATGAAAATAGTTGAAAATTTTTAACTTCAGTGAAATAATAGCTGTTAATGTATAGGATTATAAAACCCCCAGTAGCAGACTATGTAACAAATAGATCCCTCCTGAAATACTGAAAACTATGGTTGGGATCTAGGGTTAAATAACCGTGATATATTTATAGAGGGCAAGGGATCACCATAAAATAAAGCAGCAAATAGTAAAGAAGTCAATGTAAAAGAGAGGCCGGGGATTTAAGGTATAGACATCATAAATTTTCATCGATATAAACAGTCCATGTACCTCAGGACCTGAGTTTTAGCTATAATTTCAGGTCTGACCTATAGGCTTTTGGTGTTCACAGTGCATGCACGATCCAGATGCCATCTGAGGAGGTGAAAAAAAATGTTTCAGATCTGTGTGATTTACTCATTTAATCATCCCCAAATCCACCCCAAACACAACAATACTGTGTCGAATATCAGTACTTGAGAAGATTTTATTGTCCCACTAAATTACATTTAATTCTTACTATAACATCTCATATAAACAAGTATAGTGAATGATTTCCTCCCCAGTGTGTTCTTCGGGAGACAGGAAAAGACTGTTATATGGAATGCATAGATCTGCAAAAGGTCACCTTTTCTCTATCCCTCAGATCTCCAGGATGCGCACAGATACTTTCAGTAGCAATGGATGGTTTTCTCTTGCTGCTTTAAGGTGATATTTTCTGGTTTAAAATAATAATTATGAAACTACCACAAAGAACCATTTGAGGCTTTTAGCTTTTTACTAATTGCTCTGAAAGAGAATTCTAAATGATTTCCAAATGACTTAAATGATTTGGCTAAAGAGCATCTTATTACAAATGGGCAGAGTTGAAAACATTGTGTCAGCACTAAATGAGGCTTTTTTTCCCCCCTGCCTTTCTCTAATGGGCAGATCAGAACGTGTAAAGCACCCTTCCTGCAATGACTTTTAAATGGGCTTTGGATCAAGCCTTTATTTAGACAACGTATTCTTTTTAATGTAATTTACCACACTGTGATATTTGCCATTACTGCATTCCTTGCGGTATTCCCTATCCTTCGAACCTGAAATCCTCCAAACAATGTGGGCAAACTTAACACCAGTTTGCAATAAATACCCGTCCGGCTTAGAGCAGATGACTTCAAGCCTGTCAGTAGCCCTGCTTTGGTACTGATGACAGCTTGCCGAAGAATTTCTGACTTGGGGACTGGTCCAGTAACCCTTAAGCAAGAGAGAAATCCTTACACGCGTGAATAATCACATTAGTTTCATCAAAACCAGTTGCATAAATTACGCAACTTGAGTAATAGCCTGCAAGGCGCAACCCAATGCCAGCCCACCATTTACCCTCCCAAATTTCACTGTGCTATGCCAACATTTTTGAGATTCTGCGACGCTGTTGAAGAGACCTCTGTCCTATGTCTGTGCTAACGACAGAGGCAAATGTGCAAAAAAAGACTGTTTGATGCAAGCACTGTTTCTCAAATACGAAAATATCAGCAAGAGATGCCCAACAGCTTTGTGGCTGAAGGGCAGAGCTTTTATTGAGAGCCACTAGGTTGCACTGTTGTATAGAGAACCAGCTCTCTCGTGCTGTGCTGCAGACGGGCAGCCTCATGCTGTGCAGAAGCTTGTAAATACTGTTTTACAGTTTTCACTAACAACAGAAGTATATGAGATCAAGAGAGGAAGACCGGCACTTGGAAATCTTTGCTTTCTCCTCAAAGGCAGGTCCAGGTCCTGGTTTCAGTTAGGTGTTTTTGTTCTGTGTAAGGTGCCCTGAAGATAACTGTAATTTGGAATTGGATTTTTTTTCCCCCTGGAGGGAGGAGAAGCTGCTGGGGAACAGGTTTGGAAGGGCAAGCCAAACAGTTATTCTTGAAGAATTCTTGACTTGACACACATGTTCCTGGAGATCTGTCTAAAGCTGCAGTGGGCCTTCCTATGTGCATAAACTCTAAACACATGCTTCCCCTTTCCTCCTCTGGTTTGGCACTGTTTGATGGCACAGACAATACAAAAGCACACATCAATTACTTCCCTATGTACATTACACACTGTGGGCAATCACAAACATTATATGCTGTTCACGTGTGAAAAATTAATTACAGTTGTATTATATAGTCATTCTTTCCACTTCCATTGTCCAAAATAAATTTTTCCTTTAAGAGTAATATGGTTTTAATTTAGGAAGCAGGGTTTCTTTAACCTATTTGACATTATGCAAACCATCTTAAAGGAGGTTTAATGCTATTTCCACTCTGTCTGCTAACATAGCTGCCCGCCCAAATGTGAGCTGTGTTTTATCAAGCAAATTACTTACAGAGGATTTGGTTCAAAAAGACATTGGGTTCATTCCTTTACCCATATTTACTCAGCTCTGGTGTAAATCTTTCTGTGTTTTGCTCTGTGGATTAGCACCTCTCTCATCCTCCCACTACCCCTCACTTTAGGGCAGTAAGCTGAGACAACAATAATGAGGAGCAGAGCTGGTGACTCTCTCCATCCCGAAGCTTTGGGAGGGAATAGGTCATTCCAAAGGACCTGAGTCTGTGCTGGGTTAGTTTAGTTTACTACAAGTCACACATTTGGGAACTATCTGCTTCAGGTTTTGAATCTTTCAGTAACGACATTTCTGGCTGCTAATTAAATTCTTACTGCTCTAACACCAGAGAAGACAAGCAAGTTCCCCTTTAAAAGGGCACATAGATGAAAACAAACTTCACTGATTACAAGAACATGTGTTGCATGCAATTAACCCATTACTGGGCCCTGGAAAGGAGAAAGCTGATCTGAGGGGAAAAAAGGACAAAAAAGAAGCTGAGAAACCCAGTAGGCTGAAACAGAGTTTTATCTACTGGCCTTTTTAATTTGGGGCCGATCATTTTGCTAATTATCAGCTATAGTTGCCACTTTCACTTTTTCTCAGATGAAGCTGATGATTCTACTTCATTTCACCTAATATTAATATAAAACTAATATTTTTCCATAGGATTACAAGCACACATGGTCCTTTACTGCAGAAAATAATTGAGGTGAACAGATATAGCAAATATTCTGCAGTGGGTTTGCCTTCATATTTAATTGTGCTTGTTTTCAGATACACACGTACAATTTCATGAGTATTTTACAGTCAGGCTGCCTTGCCTGTGTATTTGCAGAAAGTGAATCTGCAGTTATATTGGCAAGTATTCTCGCATGAAAATTCAAATGTGCAAGTGTTTATCTTAAACTGGATGCTCATCCATCCAGGCAAACAAAAGACTTCTATAATCTTTCTGGCCAAATGTAACCGAGCACTGGGGACAGACTGCTGCGTACTCGCAGAAAGTGATTTGTGCTCAGCCCTGGAACTTGCCCATTTCTCCTTGGGAAAAAAAAAAAAGTGCTTGATTTGGCACAGCACATAGTCTAATATGTCCAGTTTGAGTCATGGGATGTGTTGTAATAAAACTACTTATAAGGGAGGGTATCTGCTTGCCCAGAACATTCTCTCTATTAGCATGGTATGAGGAAAATAAGAGGACATAGCGGAATTGTCTGTGCAGTTTGGAGAGGGAGAGAGAGTTTAGTCTTTAAGATAAACGGAATCTTCTTCAAGTTGTGTTTATTTCAGTAGGAGCTGCACATGAATGCAAGTATCTGTCTTTACAGTTTTCTTCACAGGAGCAAGACCTTAGTTAGAAATAGCTAAAAGAATACACCATTTTTGCTGCCACATTGCTGACACTGGTCTTTGCAGAGCCAGGTTTTTATGCTCACTTTCAGAAACCATTGCCCATAAAACAAACAGTAGCATTTTCTTTTCCTGGGAAAACACTACTCACTGTTTCTGTTTTCTGAATGTACAATAAATACATTTTTTTCTTCCTCCTACTAAATATCTCGCTTAAACAGAAAGAGGCATCTTAAGGCAGACTGTATCTTAATGGTCACACAAGTTTTGTAGGTGAATACGCTGCCCTAATACAAACAGAGAAGCAGAAGGAGCACATGTGTTCACAGCCATGTTTATCCAGGGATCAGGCAGATGTCACGGCAAAGTCTTTGTCTGTATATACTGTACCACAGGAGCCAGCTGTGAATGACAAATCTGAGGTGATGAATACTCCTTCCTTACCCAAATGAAACTTCTGTAAATAAGCTTGTTTGCTTAGGTAATGCATAAATGCATATAAGGAAAAGCGGCACTCGTAGCATGCATGTCTGCGCTGTCCTGCCAGCTGGGATCCTGACTGTAAACACTGCCCAGGCTGCAGCCTCTGCACATCAGCTCTTGTGCTGTTTGGAGCAGGTTCAGCTGTTGCTGTGAGTTCAGAACTGCATGCACCTTGTGGGGATGACTGAGATTTGAGCCTGGCCAAAAAGCAATACGGATGCAACTAGTTCAAGACCCTGGGGTCTGAGAGCCCAGAAATACACCTTTCAAATGAGTGTAAGCTTATTCAGTGATTCTCTGTGTAAACAACACACAGAAGACAGGGTAAACACACACACACCGTTCATTTTCTGTCTTTGAAAGAAATGTGAAGGGAGCTAGGCAGCCCACAACGATACAGAATTTGTGCTAATTTCAAAAGCGAATGGATACTAGCAATGTATGAAAACACATCTCAGAATATAATGGTTATGAGTTTGGACAACAGCTCCAGCAGTTACTGGTGAGAATTTTTTATATAAAATGTTGGAACACATTTATAACAAGAGGATGCAGGATGTATATAACTAATTAAAGTAAAATGAATCGAGTAGATCATATCCATTCTCTACTACTTCGCAGTTGTTTTGATACAGTTTCTTTTGTCTGAAGGTAGTTTCTATTTATTATAGTAACTCTCTATCTCTTTTTCTTTAATTTTCTTGTAATAGAAATAACTGATTGACTATTAGAGAATTAGCCCAGGGAACCCTCCTTAGTTTGCACTCTTTTGTCATACTAAACTGGTGAGCAAGTTTAACCTGTGACTCTCTCACACAGACATCATTAGATGAATGTGTTTCCACTTCATTTTTTAAAGCAAGTTTGTGTAGGATACGACTGCATTTTCATATTAGAATTCAAGAGGGCACATGTGTGTGTATACAGTGCTGTATATATTATGCATACAAAGTTATTGTTCAAAAGACTTCTATCATCTATTCCCTTGTAACACCTCTATACTTGAAACATGGTGCTGTAATGTGCCTGTACCAATCAGAAAACTGAGCGATCATAACCTCTTGCTTACATCTAAGCAAAAGATATTTCAACTGTCGCATCAACAGAGTAAATCCCATTTTATTGAGTATACTTGGAATATAAAAATGATAAATGCTAACAATTAGATGTGAGTCATGTGTGTTTTGCAGTGCTTTAGAGTCTGAGAATACAGGATTCTGTAAGTCTGACCTTCTAGAGTCATCCATTGCATATAGGGAAAGCTATGTAAGCAGGTTATGGAAATGTGTGATTAACCCTTTCAAAGGTGGCCAGCAAAACGAATGCTTTTTGGCTCTCTCATTAATAAATGGTAGGTCTGACTCACTTAAATATTTCTTGTCTCTCCATGTAAAAAGAACCTAGAAAAGCATTGTTGTTTCAGAAATTCTATACACAAGTTTTTCTTTAAGATTTGGTCAATACAAGAGCAGGCAAATATTATCACTGGAAAGCATGCTTTCCCCCCAAAAACAGAACTGTATTTCCAGGTCTAAAAAGCCTTGACACACAACTTGACCTGATCAAGGCATTTCTCAGGCATGCTGCATACTGAGGACCAGTTATCCTTCTTTGTTACAAAACAAACACCAAGGTCTTCTGATGTAAGTAAGAATACAGAAGACTCTCTGCCTTTTGTGTCTACTGATCCCACATCACTAGCTTGTTCTGCTTGTGACCATCAACAGAACAGAAAAGACACCTAGATGCTAGGCTTAAAAAAACATCTAGACACCAGGTAATAGTCTGTTATTAACAACAAGTTTTTCATCAAGAATTTGATGAAATTTGGGGGAAAAAATATTGAGAAATTTGCCTGTCTCACAGGAGGGAACCTTAGATGCTGTCCTTGGATGTTGTTAAGCTTTCTTTAGTTTTGTATTACCCACAGGCCCATTCTGTGAAAATTTAATAATGCAGATCTTTATGTTTCAGTAATTCATTGCTAGAAAGCAGAAGGATTCTTCTGTTGTATTCCTCTTCTGACTGTAAAGCTGTTTCAGCACACTGTGTCACATTAATGATAAAATAGAGGAGCTAGCTGTTAAAACATAGAGAGTGGGAAATCTCTTTTTGTACTGGCCTGCTAAGATTTTGCTAATTAAGCAAACCAAATACCTCAGTTCCTTGTATTTAGCCAAAGAGGGCAAAGCCATATGTATTCCTTACTTTCCCCTAAACTCTGCTTTTGTTCCTTCTGTGAATGTGAGTCCCCATTTATAGTTTACCAAGCAGAAGCACACTGCTGTGGTGTGAATTCTCAGTTTTGCTACTGTCTACAAATTCTTTTGGTTTGTGTGTTATTATCCATGCTTGACCCATAGAAGAAATAGGAGTCAGAGTCTCTTCTGATCTGAAAGGCCTGGCTCAAGTTTTAAGGATGCATGACTTCAACACACTCTGCATCACAGCCCAGACGGCAGATGTTCTGTTAAAATGCACGACTTTTAAGTCCTGCCTTTAAAAAAAGTGAAACTTTAAAGAGTGTCTTTAATTTCACCCTCTGGGGCCTGCCAGGCAAGCAGCTGCTGAGACACTTATGCTGCTGCCACCAGGCTGGGAAGGGGAAGTCCCGTGAGCAGGCACTGGTGCAAGTCTGCAGCTTGCTTGTTGGCCTCTGAGCACATGCAAACAAAAACCTTGGATTATTGTAACAGACCACAGACACTTCCAAAACACAGATAGCTGAAGAACCGTAGTGTTCCTGTACTTAAAATCACTGTTCCCTCTGAACCATGCTCCACTCACAGCTGAGACAGGGTTTTGCTGTGTCTGAAGTGGCAGATTGTCTCTCTGCAGTGTCTGACAAAAATGTATCAGGTGACCAGTTTAAGCCGCTGGTTATGTCCTGAAGCAGGGATTTCTCAGGGCATATTGGCATTTTGAGAAAAAATTTACACAAGCAGGTATCCAGCTCTCTTTTGGAATGCACCCCATTTCAATTAGCAAAATCTTCCCAGGCCAGAGAATAAGGGATTTTTTTATCCCCCTCTGTTTTTATTGATAGCTCATCTGAAGATGTTTTCTGTCTTGTGGGGATTAAGATGCATGGCTAGTGGGAATCAGGCTGGGGAGGTGATGGATGCAAAAAAGGTAGGATTTCTTGTTAAGCAGTGGGTAGGACAGAGAGAAGATGCTCGATACAGACTCCAATTTGACTTCCCAGTGAAAGACACTTTTTACATTAATAGCTACATGTGGGCTAACTGTATCTCCTTTTCTAGATGTCCCTTCTTCATGCTAACGTTCTGTACCAATGAATATAAATGACTAATCAGTTTTCCTTAACCACCTCAGCATATCTTGAAATTGAAATGCCTACAGCCAAATTTATTTCAAAGCTGACCCCTACCCTTTCCAACATACCTTATTTTGAAGCCTAATATGCCTTTTCTCATAGCTTTTATTTACAGGTTTTATTTTCTATCATATGCTTTCAAAAAAATACCAGATGCCCTTTTGCATCTCCAGTTCTCCTCATTTCATAGGTGCATCTTGATGCACACAGAAGGTACAGGATTTGACCAAGATTCCACAGTATATCGGGGAAGAAAATTTGAGCTTTCAGACATCCAAAACTAGTATCCGGCATTATTCTGTTTGGAAGCTGGCCTAGTGCAACATTTTATGTAAAGAGTTATAATCCTTGCTGTTCAGAGGGAAGCTCAAAAGCCCCTGAAGCCTATGCTCTTATGTGCACTGTTGGGCTATACTGTTTGTGTGTGTCTGTCCCCAGGGAATGAGGGGGAAGTTATTAGTTAGGCATAATAAAGCATTCAGGCTGGAAAACAGACACCTTTCCAGAAGGAGCAGAATAGGGAAGAACTGATGTGGAGTTTGGATGAAAGGACTTTGTACGAATGTAAATATGACTACAAGGTATAGGGTGACTGGAAATGGTGGAAACACCCTGTGGAGTCTTATAAATAGTGTTGTCAGAATGTGTAGTGTTAATGGATCATTGTTTGTGATCAATGCTAAATTAGTGAGGGGGATGTAAAAGGTGTTTTTTCCTTAAAAAAGGGAAGCACACTAGAAATTAGGTTTAAAAAGTTCATATTTCTTTGACAAGATCTGTTTTTCATGAAACTGGTTGACTTTGATTGTGCTACCATCCCTTAATTCTTTAATGGCTTCATTTTCTATCAGCATTTCCATGACTTTGAAAAGTACTAATTGTACAATAACCTGTCTAGCACAGTCGTGTCTACTCCCTAAAAAACTTTCTTTTTCTTTTCTTTTAAAATTGATTTCAACTCTAAAAACATTCTCTTTTTTTCCTAAAGAAAAATATATAGGGAAGCTGGGAATACTTTTTTTGTCTGTATTCAGCTTGTGGGGGCAGGCTTCCAGTGCCCTGTTAGGTATCTAAAACCTTTCCTTTAACAAGGTGAGACTTCCAGCCTGAAGAGATTTGAGAATGCACTTTCAGTCCCTAAGGAAATAGGTGTATAAGCTTGATAAAAACCCCTATGTGAGAACTGCAGCCTTGGACAAAAGTCCCCTGAGGGAAATGTTTCCTCCAGTTCATGTACCCCTACTTAGTGTTAGAAGTTTTTGAGTGAAGATCAATAACCTGGATCTAAACCTGAGGAATTTAGCTTTGTATCAGGTTTTGTTCTGTGTACTGAAAATCAAGAATCTGACTGTTGAGCATGCAATGCATCAGATAAATATGGATTTTATTTTAGTTCACTATTATTAGAAAAAGCCTTGCCTTTCTCTGTTTGTCCAGTCTAATTTGGATCAGTAATCAGAGTCTGAATTACTGTTAGTGCTGCTGTTTGGGTTTCTTTGTCTTCATTCACTCCTAACACATCCAGTGCGCAGCTAAATAGAGCCCTCATATGCTGAAAGCATTTGGAAAAGCTCATACATCATTCATCCAGAGAGGAGAAATGAAGTAAGAAGGAAAGGAGTGGAGTGTCTTTGTTTCTTCACAAGGACTGAACACAGTACTGAAAGACTGATAATAAGGTTAGCATTTAGACAGACACATTATTAGAAATGCAAATTTAGACAAGGAAATGCTGAATATCTCTCATTCTAAAAAGTCGTTTTTACTAGATTGACTTATGAATTCGTTAGAAATGTAATCCCATTAATGACACTACTAGTTCTTGTGGATGGCCATGACAAAATGCAAAAGAAGACTTTCAGACCTTCTTTTTAAGGAGTGCAGCCATCTTTTCACCCATGTATTCAGTGTTCTCATTCAGAAAAGATGTATTTATATCATCATATGGCAGAGCCTTGGCAATAATAACATCTCAATTGCCAGGATATACTTACAGTGGGTGGCTCTGGCTCTGAACACTCAATTAAATGCATTTTTTTCCTACAGGGTCCCTGTGGTACATTAAGTTTTACTGATACCTAATAGCTTCAGCATCTCTAAGGAAACTGGCCTTGATTTTATTAACCTAAAAGACTGAGGAACAAAAGGCATGTATTGCTGACAGGTTAAAAATTCTTTAACAAAGGTGTCTTAATTGCTTTCTTATTTCCCTTAGTATATGCTGTGGTAGCCTCCACTGATGATTCAAAAGGATTTTATATTTGGACTCGGTTTTTTTGGGTTTGTTGTTTTTTTTGGGGGGGGAGTGTTTGGTCAGGAAATATTTGAACAATATTGTCAACTGTGTTAGAGGTTAGGACCTTTCCCTCTGTCTTTGAAAATCACCTGATTGTCTGCCACACTCCATCTCTCTGTCAGAGTGACTATTAAAGCTAAAGCAGTGTGTAGTGATACATACGTGATAACCAACAACTTTGGCCTAAGAGCTTATCTGTTTACGGTGTCAAATGCTATCTGATAATCAATATAGCTGCTCTTGTGCTATGTGTCCGTGTTTCTGGAGGCATGACTGTTTGCAGATGCAGGTTCTGCTTTCTATCCTTTTGCCTCTTGGTGGTTGTCAGCCTCCATATCTGTGTCTTTCAGCAGGTTTCATTAAAACCTGTCTATAGCAGCCAGAAGAAACCTGTAGATTTGGAGGATCCCCAAGCCTTAGAGAGCTGTGTAAACTGTGGAAATCTATTTAAAGCTAAGAGTCTTATGAAAGAACCTCCAAACTTCTGCTCTGTATACTAGCGAATTGTGGATGAAAGAGATTTCTTTAAATGAATATGCTGCTGTTCTCAGTTCTAGTGACTACCCTATAGTAGTCCCGTTTTTTTATCCTTATCATACACCTCTGTTTTGCAGAATACAGACTAGGTGTCCTTTGCTCCCCAGAGGTGGAAATAATGCCAATAAATGATCCCAGGATAAAGGGATCATTATAATCCAGATGATTTTTAAGATGAAAATTAAAAGATGAGACAGTAAGAGCATTTTTTTTCTCCCTCTTTTGCAATTTAAGGCACATCAGAAACCGTGCGTATACTTATGAAAGTGAAAACATTTTATAGGGTTTTGTAGCAATAAATACCTTACAACAACACAGCCAACTCAGAGCAGGCAGTTTGAGTGTCAAAGAAAACATTCAGAATCTCTGATATCACACCTCCATGTGAGCAATTTGCAGTTTTATGTGTTTTTTTCAAGTTTCATTGCTCCACTTAGAATCATGGAACCATTTACATTGAAAAGGACCTTTAAGATCATTGACTCCAGCCATTAACCTAAAACCAAGGCCACCACAAAGCCATGTCCCTAAGTGCCATATCTACATATCTTTTAAATTCCTCTGGGGATGCTGGCTCTACCACTTCTGTTCCAATGCTTGCCAACCCTTTCTGTGAAGAAAGTATTCCTGATATCCAAACTAAACCTCCCCTGGTGCAATTTGAGGCCATTTTCTCTTGTCTTATTGATCATTACTTGGGAGAAGAAACTGATCCCCACCTGGCCTCAGCTGCCTTTCAGGTAGTTGTCGAGAGTGATAAGGTCCACCCTAAGCCTCCTTTCCCTCAGGCTAAACAACCCCAGCTCCCTCAGCCACTCCTCATAAAACTTGCACTCCAGCCCCTTCTCCAGCTCCATTGCTCTTCTCTGGAATTTTTCCAGCACCTCAATGTCTTTCTTGTAGTGAGGGGCCCAGAACTGTACACAGGATTTGAGGTGTGGCCTCACCAGTGCCCAGTACAGGGGGACAATCCCTGCCCCGGTCCTGGTGGCCGCACTATTTCTGCCAGGATGCCATTGGCCATCTTGGCCACTAGGGCACACTCTGGCTCATGTTCAGCTGCTGTTGACCAGCACCCCTAGGTTCTACCTTGCTGAGAAGCTTCCCAGCCACTCTGAAGCTCTGCATGGGGTTGGTATGACCCAAGTTTAGGACCTGGCACTTGCTTTGTTGAACATCATACAGTTGGCCTCAGCCCATCAATCCAGCCCATCCAGATCCTCTGCAGAGCTGTCCTGCTCTCCAGCCGATCAAGAATCCGGCACAACTTGGTGTCATCTGCAAACTGACTGAGGGTGCCCTTGATCCCCTTGCCCAGATCATTGACAAAGACAATAACAGGAGTGGCCCGAACACTGAGCTATGGGAACACCACTTGTGGCTGGCTGCCAGCTGGATGTAATTCCTTTCACCACTGCTGTATGGGACTGGACATCCAGCCATTTTTTTACACAGTAAGCAGTGCACCCTTCCAAGCCATGGGCAGCCAGTTTCTCCAGGAGAATGGTGTGGTGAACTGTGTCAAAGGCTTTAC
Organism: Oriolus oriolus; assembly: GCA_013400235.1. Classification (NCBI taxonomy): domain Eukaryota; kingdom Metazoa; phylum Chordata; class Aves; order Passeriformes; family Corvidae; genus Oriolus; species Oriolus oriolus. The sequence continues at coordinate 553,639 of VXBT01011962.1, forward strand.
TAAAGTCCAGGTAGACAACATTGTGGATGTTGTCTTTTTCCTCATCCACTAAGTGGGTCCCCTTCTCACAGACGGAGATCAGGTAGGTCAAGCAGGACCAAGGCTGGCTGTGCCTGATCCCATGGCTGTCCTGCACATGCCATGGGATGGCATTCAAGATTTTCTCTCCATGACTTTCCCCAGCACTTGCCTCAGCCTGAAAGGACTGTAGTTCCCTGGATCCTCTCAACTCTTCTTGACTTAAATATTTCACCCCTCTCCTCTCTCTTTCTCCCTGTGTGGATGTTTCAAGTGCCAAAGAGATGACTGAGGAGATGTTCAGGAGATACAGTGAAACATAAGGAATTCTCAAATTTGGAAAACATTCCATAAAACTCTAGAATAAATCTGTGTCCTCTGATCTCAACAGATCTGAGGCACAGGAGTCTGGTTTGGCTGTGAATGATGCTGTGCCTTCCCAACTTTTGGACTCAGGAACACCACCCATCTGAGCTCTTCCCTTTAATACACAACTTTGTTTGGGGAGACACTGATCAGTGCATGGACTGTGTGTTACAGCTGGCTATATAACCACGATGCAGCTGGTGCACTGAGAAAAATTCAGGTTTGCTGTGTTTTGTAAGTAACAGAAAATTAATTCCCTTAACAAAAGTGTGTTGTATCCTTTACAAATGCAGCTTTAAGGTCTGTGAAAGAGCTGTATCTTTTTAATGCAAAAGAAGAAATGTTTTGCCTTGAAGCAGAGCTGTCTGTCTTCAGGGTTGGGGAATCCTTCTCTCCCTCATTTAGAGGGTGTTGCTTATTTGGACCCTGCTGTCTCATATTCTGCACTCGATAAGGGCTCCTCAGTCTTTAAAAATGATCAAGCGGAGGACTTACTGGCATGAAAAATCAAATAAAACATGATGCAGAAAATAAAAAGCAGAAAAGACACTGTCTCCTGTTTGTTAAAAACTATTATTCACTATTTTCTAAAGATACTTGGAAGCTGCATATTTTTCTTTCATGGAGAACAGGAACCTTGGCTCTCATGAGGACAGTGGCAGGACTTTGGTATTGGTGAAATCCGGGGTGCTTTTACAGGGAAGAAGGCAGCCTGTGGGGAGGCTGTGACTGGGAGGGAAAGCCTGGAGGAGAAGTGTTGGCAATGCAGCTGCAGGGCTTGGGAGCTGCCCTGGGCCAACAGCTGGGGAGAAACCACGCTCTGCTTTCCTCCAGGAACGTTTTCTGCAACACATCAATGTCTGCTCCAACACATTCCCATGATTAGTGTGGTGGTCTTTTAGCACTGACCTCTACTTAGCGTTCAGCTTGACATATTAATCTTTGCCGAACTAAAAGTTAATTCTAAAATAAACCTGTTAACCCCTCTATTTTTGATCACTCCATTTGCTGCAAATTATTCTGGGACAGATTCTGCTGTCATGCAGTGGAGGGCAGGCTTTGTCACCAGCCGGAGTGGGAGCACAGCTCAGACTTTTCTGGGTATTAACTGGCTTCTGTCTTTGGGAAGTATATTTTAGCCTCCCTAACAAAAAGTTGTACCACAAGTACAAAGATGAAATATTTTAATGGTGTGCAAATATTTTTAATAATAATACTATTTTCCTGTGGCAGAATGAGTTACATGATCCTTGCCTTTTCTTTGGACCCTGTACCACCTTTTTTAGTGATCACTTTAAAAACACTCCTATAGAATGAGCAGAAAATAATATTTTAATAGGGTTTAACTAGCTTAGCAAATATAGCAGAAAAATATCTTTGTGACTGCTATATAATTACATGCAAAGGATTCAAGTGTATCAAAATGATGTCATTTTTAAATTTTCCCTTTCCAAGTAGCAAAGGCTTTCTGGAAAACTTTTGTTGAATTTTACCATTTTCATTCCTATAGATTTTACTTGGGATTATTCCATGAGGCTATTTCAATAAATTGGTTTGGGGAATCTTAGTGGAAACCATTAGTCCAGGAAAACACTTCTGGCTCTCTTGTTACCTGTCCCTTTAGAAGGGACAGGTCCTTTAGAAGAGGGCCAAGCAACTTCTCTGGAAAGTCTGTCGCTGCTTTTCTTTGTAATTTTCATTTTCCCCTTTTTGGCTTCCTTTTCCCTGTTGCACATGGTGATGGTGAAGTGAGGGCTGGCTCTATTTTCAAAACAGCGAAGCACCTGAGCATGTTTGCACTCAGCCATGGACAAAGCAGAGGTATTCAAGCCTGACAATTTCAGTAGTGGACAAGTCACCAATTTTCTCTCTTTCCAGCTGAAAGGAAAAAATAGCAACAATCAAATGACTAATTTTAAAATTGCTCTTCCTAAAACCTAAATCACATAAAAATATTAAGGCTTTCACTTTGCTTTCCAGAAAAGAAATGACACTACCAAAGACACACAAATTCAAATGCAATTTATTTTAGCTCATCTTCTTGAAATTAATATTTCTATGATCTGGATGCATTTGAATTAAAAAAAATCTTGTACTGTCTGATTCCCTGCTTCAAATGCCAACTCCAAAGAAATCTCTTTATACACTGTAACCTCCACTCTCTTCCTCGTACCCCACACTGTAATTTGTATCCATGGTAATGCATTACGGTTTCCAGCAGCCAAGGGGTTTGGGGGAAATTATGGGAAAAAAAAATCTTTCACTGTTAAAGTTGTGGTAAAATGTCATCAGTTTGACAGAGCAATACAACACTCTTAGTATGAAGCTCCAAACAAATTGGAATTTGGTTTGTTTCAGGTTTCATTATAGACTTTGGAATATTGAACCTAGGCTCATCAAAACATTTTCTTCAGTTTGCTTTTATGCGGACTTTAGGCCCAGTTTCAAAAGAATCCCGGACCAGTTTTGAGCAGTTTATGGGCTGTCTTTAACATAAACCAGATCACAGTTAGTGGACTTGGCTGAAATTCACTCTGAATGTTTAAGTGAGGTGGAACCTGGAAGTGAAATTTTGTGAGTGAGAACCCAAGCAGACTGCAAACAAAAAAAAGTTAGCAAAATACTGTGCATTGATCCTGCGGAACTTCAAACAACAGGATTTGACATCCTAAGAAGAATTCAATAAAAGCTAAAGAACCAGTTAAACTTTTTATTTCATTTGGGAATTTAGCTGTTATTTTTAAATAAACAGAGTAACCACTTCATCAAACAAATTATTGAATGCAACCTGAGATTCTTGTGATGCCTGGTATAATTCAAATGGCCGGAGAATGTAGTAGAAAACCTTCAGGAGAAGATTTTCGAAAGCTCTTAGCATTGATTTAGGTTGTCTGCTTTAAGATTAATGGGAGTTGTATTATTGTCTCTAGAAACAGTACTAGACAAATCCTGGACATTTATGGAAATCCTGTGACTAGTATACAGAGACAATGGGGTCCTAAATGAAGAAGTCTGTAGAGAACTTCTGCCTGAAGTTCTCTGGTGCTTTGAAGCTGAGGATGGACCTTAGATTTCTACCCTAAATATGAGTCTGATGCTAATTTTTTATTTACTTCCCAAAAATCTTCATGTCTCTTAAAAATGGAAATGCTATGTTGTGTTCTGAGGAAGATTTTTATGAGCTGGATAAGACTGGATATATGGGTTTTTGACTATAGTTTTACCTGTCCCTGAACTGTACTTTATTTCTACAGTAACAGTCAAAAGGAAGGCAAGATTGTTAAATCTCAGACCCAGAATTCTTATGTTAGGCACTCTCATCAAAGTCTGTATAAGCAGTCTTTCTTATGTTATTTCTTTGACAAAACTGGCCAGTGAGTGAATGTTTTCCTCTTTGTTTCTCTAGATAGGATTCTGTCAGTCCAACTTGGCAGTCCGTTTTTTGTTTGTTTTGGTTTTTTTTTCACTTCAGGACACCAAACTGTTTCTAATGTTTTCTTTTCCTGCCGCACTCTTTTCCTGCTATTGCTAATTTCTGATACTGATACCTTGCTTCCCCTCTTCTGTCTAATGATGTACATGTCAAAGCAGACCACCTTTCAAAGCTCCCTGTGAAAGAATGGGGGAGGGTGCAAGCCAGCAGCAGTCAATCTTTGAAACATTGAAATACGGAATTTTGAGTATGAGGACAATGGCAATTGTCCAATTAAGACAGAAGCTTTGCACAATTGGTATAATGTAGGTTCTGTGTTTTGTGACAAAGGGAGCTGAAGCTTCACAATTTAACACTTTAATATTTTTTTTCATTCTTATTATGTTTTTTCAATTATTGCTTTAGCCTTTGTAGTCTAATAGGCAAGTTTCGTCGAATAGGCAAGTTTTTTTGCATCCTGTCTTCATGGTTGACTTCGTTTCCCTAAAAATGTTTTTATTAGGCAATTTGTTAGTAGGCTGGCCTTTTGGTTTAGGAACATCCAACTGTTGGAATGCACACAAGGTCACAGCCCATACCTTCCAAGTTTAAATTAAAACATATGTAAGAGAGAGAACTTGTTTTTGAAATATAGTTTTAGCATCATGAAACAGAAGGCCCAAGTGTCCTATAAAATCTATAAGCTGTTAGCATACAAGATCACTAGCTTTATGCCTTCTTCAGAAAATTGTAATTTTAAAATATTTTTCTGTTTGAACAGCATTAATTTAGAGAAACACCCATACAACTGTTTATAGGGTCACAGATTACTTTGATTAATTTGGATTGAAGACCCATTTTCCTAAGTACTGTACACGACAAGGCCCACACCTGAGGTGTTTACTGTCCTGCGATCTGATTCATATGGGTAAAACAGGACTAGTGCAGAGCATCACTGAAGCCATTTGAAACTGCAACAGCCTAGATGGAGACCTAACCTGAGGCAGAAGATAGGCAAAGAGAAGGAAGACGTGAAAGGTCATTGGCTTCTGAAGCAGTTTTCCTTTGGGAGGTCCCAAATCCTTTGGATTTAGAATAACAGAAGTGACATCCAGAATTAAATCACTTGTCTCTGAGAGCTAACTTTTGCAAATAATTGTTTTCTTTGGAGTATTTTTTTACCTGTAAGAGTAAACTTGCTTAGTAATTTGGAGGCTGCAGCTAAGGTCAGGATAGGTAAAGTAAAGAAGACATTTCTCACTATTGGGGAAGAAAGTTGGGGCGAAAAGGGAAAAATGAAAAAAAAAATTGCACAGAACCACACAATCACAAAATGGTTGAAGTAGGAAGGGACCTCTGGAGATCATCTGGTCTAAGTACCCTGCTCTAACAGGGTCACCTACAGCTCATTGTCCAGGACCATGCCCAGACAGCTTTTGAATGCCTCCAAGGAGGGAGACTACACAACCTTCCTGGGCAACCTGTGCTGGTGCTCAGTTACTCTTACAGTGAAAAACTCTTTCATGATGTTCAGAGGGAATCTTCTGTGTTTCAGTGTGTGCCTCTGGTCCTGTCACTGGTCACCGCTGAGAAGAGCCTGGCTCTGTCCTCTCTGTATCCTCCCTTCAGGTCTTTATATACTTTGAAAAGATTGTCCATGAGCCTTCTCCTCTCCAGGCGGAACAGTTGCATCTCTCTTAGCCTTTCCTTGATGGAGAGATGCTTCAGTCACATAAACATCTTCATGGCCCTTAGCTGGTAAGGCCAGTATGTCCATGTGTCTCTTGGGCTGGGGATTCCAGAATGGGACCTGGCACTCCAGGTGTGGACTCATCAGGTCTGGATAGAGGACTAGAGAGGGCAAAGGATCACCCGCCTTGACCTTCTGGCAATGCTTTGTCTAACACACTCCAGAGCGGCACTCATCTTGTTTGTCCTGAGAGTACAATGCTGGCTCATGTTCGACATGGTGTCCACCAGGGACCCACAGGGTGTTTTATCCAAACTGCTTTCTAGTTGTGTTGCCCCCAGCATGTATAGGTGCCTGGGTTTATTCCTGCACAAGTGCAGGACTTCTCACTTTCCCTTGAACTCCATGAAGTTCCTGTCAGCCCATCTCTCCAGCCTTTTTAAGTCCTTCTGGATGGCAGCAGGTTCCTCTGGCATATCAGACACTCCTCACAGGTTTGTGTCATCAATGAACTTGCTGAGGGTACACTGCCGTATCATCCAGGTCATCAGTGAAGATGCTGAACAAGACTGGATACAGCACTGAGCCCAGGTTACACTGCTATTTACTGGCTTCCAGCCAAACTTTGTGCCACTGGTCACTGGGCCTGGATATCCAGCCAGTTTTCAATACACCTCATTGTGTGCTCATCCAGCCCATACTTCATCACCTTGTCTCTGAGGATCTTACAGCAGACAGTGTCAAAAGCCTTTCTAAGGTCCAGGTAGACAATATCCACTACTCTCCCATAATCTAAAAGTTAATAAAATTGCTCAAGCACGAGCTCAGTTATATGTGCTCTTTTCAGAGTCTGGCCGTACTGGAAAACAGTGGTTCCGGAGAGTAAAGTGGGCAATGTGCACAACATTAAAGCAAGAAGAAGGAAGAGAAGCACATGCTTATTCTCTGATAAAATGAAGGTACAGCTCTCTCAGAACCCCGTGAGAAAACCCATGTCCCTTCCAACTGGGTCTTTGCTTTAGCAAGATTTTCTCCCTCAGTGTCCCATTGCTGTTGACCTGATTTGTGTCTTGTTACCTGCTTGTCTGGGACAGAGCTGTGCAAGCTCTCCTGAGAGGATTGTAAACGTGAAAGCTTTCCAAATCAGTCAGGGAGGCCTGTCTTTTGGTGGTGTGAAAGAAAAGAAAGTAAATGAAAATAATAATAACTGTACATGTCCCACCAGGAACCCAAAAATTGCTATAGTGAGTTAAACCATTCTCCACCAAAACACATACTGGATGCCATGTACTACCTTGAATTAAAGTTGTGAACAGTGGTAAATTATAGAACTTATACAGTTCTTACAGTGGCAACATGGTATATACTTGGTCTTAACATTGGGTCCTGAACAAGGGAATTGACTCACATTTTAGTTTTCTTGCAAAAGAGGTTTAACCTTTGATATTTATCACTACATCATTGTACAATATGTTTCTTGTAGTAACTTCTCTGAGGGAAATTAAAAGTGGAAAAATATTATTTATCACCCTTATTATATCATGGTTTTGTCCTAACTGTCCTTTGTTTCTCTCTTCTCTGCTTTCCTTTTTGCTCCAATTTTTACTGACAATCCCCAGGCCTCTACCTTACTTTTGCTTTTTCGTTGTGTCCTTTGCTTCATTTTAAGCTCTCCTGTTTTTTCCATTTTTTTCCCTTTTCTGTTTTTATTTACTTCTGCTTTTCTGTCTCATTTATTTGTTTTTGGCTTTGGTTTGTGGTTTTTTTTTTTCAGTCGTCTCTTTAATTGCTCTTTCGTTGCCTTCCTTTTCCCCTTCCTCTGGCCTCCTTTGTTTCAGGCATAGTAAAGTGAGAAGTACTCTCAGTTCCCAATGAAGATCAATAAAAGTTGAGGAAGCAAAGCATTGTCCCTGGTTGCTTACATCCTTGCAGAAAATTTGCTTTCTTAACCTTAGAAAGTTGATATATAAAATTATCTTTTTGGATACTTGAAGGTTCTTCTGAAGCTGACAGAGGAATGAATATTTGGGAGAAGTTGGAACAAAAATTGGAACCATATCACATCATCTTTGCTCTGGTATTTAACCTAAAAGAATGCAAAGAGAACCTCTTTTTCATATTATTTTAATATATGTCTTTAGTACATTAAATTCTATTTTTGTCATCTTTAATGCAAAGATCTCCATGTGTTTTGAAAAAAAATCAATTTAGTCTCTCAGTCTTTTGGTAGGAGTGTTATTATCATCTGTATTTCACTGATGTGTACATAGCTGGAGCCTGTGTTCTGTGTACTATGCCTATAAATCAAGGACATCTGCCTTCTTGCACATTGTTGAGGTGTTAATAGGTTGGGAGGCACAGATGGAGGTAGTCACCAGATGGAAATACTGTTAGTTTAACTGAATACATAGGAAGATCATGGAGAAATATTTGTTATTACTTGTGGTGCTGATTTTTTTTTATATATATAATAAGGAGATTAAAAAAGTGATATTCTCTGCCTGGCTCTTCAGTTGTTGCCAGCTTCAGTGATTTTATCAGAAGTCTCATGATACTGGTATTTTACTTGAAGTCTAGTCCTTGGAATCAATTATCATCTGATAATCTTAGCTGTCTTTTAAAAATAAAATTGAGTTTCTGTGCTTCATGAATATAGAAGAAAACTTGAAAACATGGATTGAATGCACATGAAAGGCTCAGAGACAGTAAGTAAAATAATACGAGCATAATTTTTTTGAAAAATTATGTTTTAAAATAGCTGTATCATCTGAAGGAGACTGACTTGCAATTTTTTTTACTTTATAGTATGTAGTGACTCAAGTTTAGAAAAGGTAGGCACCCATGCAGGTAACAAATAACATTATATGACAATACAGAGAAAAAAAGAAAGCTATGAAAGGAATCAAGATGGATACTCTTGTAATGGAAAAGATGTTCAGATTTCTCTATCTTGTACATTGATTTTTAGAAGGATATTTTCTTATCTTTGGTAGGTTATGTGGAATAGTCACATTATGCTTAGTTTGTTTAGTAAAAAACTATATAGTATACTTTAATGGCAGATACCACACAATTCTAAAGGTCTTTCCCAAGTTAAATAAGTCTAAGTTAATAGCAAGACAGAATTAAAAAATTATTGAATGAGCCACTAGAAAAGGGGTAAGGACTTTATAGGTTATCCTAAGATGTGTTCCCTGCGCTATTTGCTCTCCCAAACTCCCCCTGAAAAAATGCAGTGTTCATATTGGATTCATTTTCAACAAATATTGCACCATTCTAAGTTCATGGTCTGCCCTGCACTCCCATGTTGTCTGTTTAGGCTGTCTGGAGCAGCATTCAGTGATTACTGCCAAGCTGAAAGAGAACAAAAACCAGAGAATGGCATACAAGTTCAGCCTCTCTTTGAGCAGCCAGTTTACCACCTCATTTCTCTGGTGGACCTCAGAATAGCCCATAACTGGAAGAATACTTGCATGTTGCTCGGGTTTTGGAATGTATTTCTTGCTGAACAGGGCAAGAGGGAGGCCGGGGGAGCCTTTTCCTGTGTTCTTCCCAAACCTCATACAGAAAGTGTTCCATTCAAAATGAAAGCTTATTTTTTGTTGCTTTACAGCATATGCTTTACAGGGTGCCATATAAAGAAGGCAAAACTTGTTTCCTGTGTTATCTCTTACTGCTGTATCATATCGAGGTAGATTTGGGATCTGAGGACCTCCACAGCACGCTACTCCATCACAGATGCTAGAGTTGGCAGTGCTGTAGCAAAGCCCGTAAATACAGAGGATCTGCATGATCAAATCTTATCCGTGTTTTGAAAGTTGTCCCTGTGTAAGGTAAGGCCATGAAGGAAACACCAGATCTTGTTCATTTTTTTTTTCCCTTTGAAAACTTAATTTTAGTAATGAGGAATATGAAGTTTTCCAGTACAGACTGGTTACGTTCACAGTGGGAATACCAGCTATTCTCCTCAACATACCTTTTTGACCGAAAGATTTAATGTTCAGAGTAAAAAAACAAGTGGCTTTTCTCTAGTTAACGTAAGTCCCTGTTTTATTTTTTTCACTATAAAGAAAAATATCAAAGGAAAACTGAAAGCAAAAAGGCAGTGCACAAAACCAGGGAGATTCCCAGTAAAATGAATCCCTCTAAAATAGGTAGAAAAGTATAACCATGTACTTTTTAGGTTGTTCCCTATGGATTTTCTTTTCTGAATTCTTTGTTATTGCAAGTTAAAATCAACTACTTGAACATTTTATCTAAGAATTTAAAATACATATCTAGATATCTTTAAGTAGGTTACCTGTGAACTAAAATCAAAAAAATACATTATCTATAGAACCAGGACTTTAAAAATATGGACTAGAGTTCAGATCTTGCAGGTCTGAGCTGCAGTCTTGTTATGAGTGTAGGGAAAAAAGGAACATGGATAAAAGAAATTGAGCAATGATTAAGAGAATGCATGGGTCCTGAGATCCCAGTATTTTGAAAAGTAAAAAAGGTACTTATTTGATCATAGAGGTTAGGCTAGGCAAATGAAACTATCTGAAAGATTACATTTTAACATTAAAACCCTGTAACCTCTGGAAATAAGAAATAATGAGGCCTTGCAGTTCTGGTATCAAAAGTGGAATCTGCAAACATTTATTTAAAAAGAGAGAGAGCGAGAGGGATGTTATTACATGACATGCAGACAGATTAAAATATTACACAATTTTGAAACAGTGAAAATACATATAAATGTATAAGCTTACACTTTGAAAGAACACGTGTATGTAAGGGGGAGAAGAAGGGAGAAAATGCACTCATGGCTTTCCAGTGTGATGTCTGAACGCAATTAAAATCTCCAGTTGTGATGCCGTAGCAGATCTTTGACAGTCAGCCATCGGAATACCATTTTGACAGCTCAGACACCTTTTTATGGTCACGCCGTAGGAAGAACAATTATTTTGTACCCATGGCTGGGAAAAAACCTCGCCAGAATCCCTTCCTCCTCCCGCTGATCTGAATGTTTTGTTTGCTCTGTCATAATCATTTACCCCTTGATATGTGTGCTAGGGAAGCCCTACAGAATTGCCTGCTAAATGTTATATTTTACAGGAACAGAAGAATCGGCAAGATAAGCTTAAAAATATTTGAGATGGAGAGGGAAAATAGAACTGTATTGTCTAAACTGTTACTCTTGGAAGCCATTTCAGAGTGGATTGACAAAAGGAGTTAAATTGGGTAGGAGATTTTGGACTGAGGTCCTGAACCTGGTCCCATTAAAATCAATGGTAATTTTTGCCACCGAAATAGGCAAAGCAGAAGAGCATCCTAAATGCTGAATTGATGCACATTCAGAATGATTCGTGAGGTTCTTCCTGGCCTGATTACCTCTGATATTATTTTCAACTATTCCATCAGCAGTTATCAGTGTCTGAAAATAATTGATCTTTTATTATATACTGGTGCAATAGAAGCTCTAGCTCATCAGAGTTTTCACAGAACACATACGCTCTTAAGCAGCAAAAAATGACTAGCAAGTATTCCTTGGTTTTCACCTTTTCTAACTATCAGCAATTTGCACTGATACAGTGTCTTTAATGCAGAAACCATTAAAATACAAACATCCCAGAGGTTTGATTTCTTCAGTTCATTCTTGCTCTAAATACAGACTTCTTACATATGAAGGAAACTGTGCTGCAGCATCTAGAAAAGAAAAGACCATAAAATTAGAATTTAAAAATGATCAAGAGACTGGATTAAATTTCTTCCATTCCCTTTCCTTACTGAAGCTTTTGTCACTGAAATACAAATGTCATGAATGTAAGAATAAAACATCTCAGGCATTAGGATTCTGTGATAGCTCATTCACATGACAATGACTGCACTGAGAACAGAACATTTCACAGAATGTAGCCATTCTTGTGGCAAAGATTATAATGACAGGGAGAAACGGTGCAAAATTAACCAATTCTTGCATCTTCCAACAGTAATCTAACAAGCCTCCTTGTGCTCTGTATAATGTGTTATATTAGACCCAAAGAGAGGGTGAGAGGGTGAGAGAGAGAGAAATGAAATACTGCACACCTTGAGTCATAATTAAACTTATCTTCTTAGCCCAACAGTAAGAAATCAGATTTGCCTGTGCCATTGCCAGCAGGTGCCACTGTAACAAATAGGAAAGAAAGCTGAAGATTTTGGAAGTATTAGATGTTGCTGGGGCCTAAATATAAGAAAGCTCATCCAGTCCTAGGGAGCAGTAGCTGGAGCCCCAGGGTCTTCTGAGCAGCCATGGGGAGGTCACCTCAGCTCCCTGGGCCTCATGTCCCATATACAGGGCGTGAGTGCTGGCATAGGGCTGGTGTTTGAGGGGTGTCAGCATGTTCAGTGGCTGTCATGGGTGATAAGATCCTCCCCAAGACTATCCCATGAACTTTTGTAATTTCTTCAGTACGAACTGATATATCCAACCCATGTTAAGTTCAGACCTTCATCTAATTAAGTCACCATAGTGGTACCCCAGGTGCCAGTGGTGGGTTTTCTTTTAAAATACAGCCCATTCTGTATATTTGACCAGAGAGCAACAGGGTCACAAAATGAATATTGCTTCTCTCTTAGCTTAGTTGCATTTTAGCTGCGGGGAATGTGTGTAACCCTTGCCTTGCCAGCTTCCTCTGGAGTGGTGTTGTAGGTTGTGGGTCAGCCCAAGGGTGTGCCTGCAGCTGGCTGCGCTCTCCTGCCTCCACCGTGGCTCTTGCCGAGGGCCCTGGGGATGCCGTTTTTAGTGCATGTGTGTTTCTTTACAGGCATTTCCTGGTTTGGCGAAACATCAGTTGGGGCCTTTTCTGTACAGGAGTTTGGCTTCATTTAGGTATTTTCTTTGTGAACCATCGATATTAAATCTTGTCTCATGAGACTATTTCATCCTGGCTGTATCTGAAAATGCTTCACCACAAAAATGTAAGGCTTTAGTAGTCTGACAACCTCAAGCAGGTTTACCAGTGTAACTGTACGCCCACCTCCGGTCTGAGGGCCCCAGAGTGCCATTTTTTGTGGAATTCAAAAGGGAATCTGCCCTTCTGTAGCAGAATTTGGGGAAAGGAAAGCTCTGTGTTTACATTCTCTTCTGCACTCCTGGAGCTTTGAGAATAGCAGTGGAGTGAAACCTTCGCAGGTTTTGAGATACTGCTGCATCAGTTCATGCAAGAAATTATACAGTGATGGACTCTATAGGAAAATGGATCATTCCCAGGCTACATTCCTATAAACAAACTGAATGCTGCCACTGACATTCATTTGTTTCCAATGTTCGTGTCACTTCTGCAAACAAATGTCCATCTGTGCAACAACTGCGGGCTACTGTACAAGCCACAGATCTTGGTTTTCTGGCATCACAATCTGATAAAGATTTATTCCTCTTTGCCTTCAGAACTTACTTTAAAAAGATGAGTTTCACTACACAGAAGTTGCTGCACAATTTCCAATTTCCCATCGCATTAACTTTTAATAGACTTATTGCTCCTTGTGAATAATAGGAAAAAGTATTCCTGGTGCATAGCCTCTAACCTGAATCATTTTTGGCTCTCTCTGCAAGGGCTGATGAAGACTATCCTTCCCTGAGTCTTTATCTGAAATATTGCTAATGTGAGCCTTATCAGAGATACACAGTGTGGCTTGTCCCCTAATTTTCCTACTCCTGCTCTGATATCCAAGTGGTTTGTGCTGTTAATTGCCATCTAGAAACGCCCTGGTAGTAGAATTTCTTTGTTGTGTTAGTTCCAGGTTTCTAACATTGCTCTGTTAGTGCACATACATTCCTAATTTACAGGGGAGCTTATGAGTCAGATAGGTGATATGTTTACCTCAGCTGAAGCTTATCCTAAGAATGCAAAATTTTTTCATTGTCCCTAGAAGTGCTGGGAAAGGTGATAACAGTTGCCCTTTGTTTCAGTCTCAAAGTTGGTCATTTCTATAAAGTCTTATTGCTCTTTTCTGAGGTATTGACCCATTTTTCACTCATGAAAACTGTCAAAATATTTACTCCCAAATGTAAACTAAAGTAAAAAGATCATATTGTTTGATGGGAATATCTGCTGTATTGTTTAATCCTCTCCTAAAGCTCTTCTTTCAGCTGCTGTGCCTAGAAGTCACAACTGCTTGGCAATGGTATGCTTAGAAAACAGTAAGCTTTTCTGCTCAACTCATTTTATTTTTATTTCTCTCCTTTTTCCAGACAACATGAGCTTCATTGTCTGCTTTGTTCACGTGCAGCATCCTATCTGACAGCTTGGTGGTGAATCCTGAGGGACAGGGAGATTTTTCTACTTGTCTGTGTTGTACCTATCACAAACCAGCACAATTCCTTGACTGCTACACCATAAATAATGATAACACGACAAAAACATTGTGCAGAAAACGGAAAGAACTAGAAAGTAATATTTTGGTAAACCCTAGGTTTTTTTGCTCCACTCTTCATGAATCTGTAAAAACAGGGTTCCTGAGTGAGCAATTGAAAGCTCACATCTATCCATGGGCACTATTTTGTTTCCATTTGAATTTAGGCTTAGCTTAACCCTAGCAGGGTTTGGTCAGAAAGTCACTGACCTTAAAACATTTCTTTTGGAGTAGCTTCTGCACTTACTGGAGGATCAGTGAAAAAGACAATGTTCAGTTTTTCCAGAAATACTGCTCATTATATGGAAAATCTAAAGAAAATAAGATCAGCCGTCCACCCAAACCACCCCCCCCCCCCCCCAAAAAAAAAATTTGGTGGATTTCTGATTCTGTACATTTGCCATTCTGCAGCAGGAGGAAAGATTCTGAAAAAAGGGATTACTTTTCCTCTCTTCTGTGTGCCCTCAGAAGGCAGAAGTTACTGTTCACTGGGAATAGGAACCAAAGATGACACATGGTACATATTCCTTAGCAAGATGAGGATAAAAAAAAAATTTAAATAAGAAAAGATTGCTTGAAATACATTTTATTCATTGTGGTAGAAGAGTTGGATATGAGCAGTGGAAAATATACAGCTATATCTTTTAGCTTTAATTCTTTTGCAAGTTTACCCATTTATATGCTTCAGAGTTCCAGGACCCAGTTCACGCAATGTCTTCAATTAGTTTTTGATTGGTCACTATAAAGTTCTACAAAATTGTTCATTTTGAGAGATTTCACTGTTCACTTTGACATTTTACATTTTCTCCATTCAAGGTTTTTCACAGCTTTTAATTTATTCATGTATCCTTCAATTCGGATACACATACATACATGCATGTATGTATATTTGTACATGTGTGCATATATCTGCATGAATATGAATTTACATATATGTTTGTATATATAATTGTATATCTGATTGCCAGTAGTATTCTAAATTTTACTTGCTTTCTGTTGAGAATTATATTTATTCCAGAGGCTCAACCATCTATTTTTCTAGTTACTAACCCTTGGCCTTCCTCACTGGAGAGAAACTATTCTTTGTTTTCTCATTTGGTTTAGCTTTTCGTAGTTAAGCTCTTTTGATTTGTGATAGATTGCCATAACTAAAAATTGCAGCTCTTTTCACAATGCAGAGACAATGCCATTAATCTATACCGGTTTATTTTTTTAGGCAAATGCTATTCAGTTTCGTAAGTGTTTTTATAGAATTAGATTAAGAATGGATTTCAGACAAGAATTTTGGATTTTCAGATCACAAGCAAATGTATTGGTGCTCCCCATGTTCAGGCAGTGTCTATTATATTGTGGGCACGTTGGGTAATAAACAGTGAGTAAATACTATGCCTGAATCATTCTTCAGAAACTTAGAAATTTATTTGAGTGTGTTGAAGGACTGTGTTATTTTTTTATGTTGCTTGTGAACTAATCGGTTGTTGCAGATCCTTCCTTTCTCCAAATTTTTCTGATGAAAATATACTCCAGCAAAGGTCTTTCTGACATTACTTCAAACTGGTTTCATTCCATGTTTAATTTTAGCATTCATAAATCAATTATGTCTTGCTGTGTAATCAGGTACCTTAGGGGTTAGGCCCAGTAACAGTTTGGATTTATATATTTTGCCAAGCTTATATCACACACAGATTTAGAGCTGGATTCCACTTTCTATTACAAATGGGTATTTGAAGTAACTCTGGTGAGATTAGCGGAGTTACATTCATGTAAATGAGGCGAGAATCAAGCCCATGATCTGTCGAACTATATATATTTAGATAACATGCAGACCTTTTTCTGCACTCTAAAAAAATACTTTATGATATCTTTCCAATGTGTCTGTTTGGCTGATTTACAGTCTTGGAAAGCCAAGGAATTTCTAAAACTGAATCTATATAAGACAAAATTCCTTTCATTGGACCTTATCCCCAGTCCATCAACACTCTTCTATCACTTTTAAAGCTGGCAGTTCTTGGGGTGGAAACAGTCCCAGGGGTGGAAACCTTGGGTTTGTGTTTGTCTTGATTCTGTCTCTTCTGGACTATGTAAATATAAATATTAAACTGTCAGGTTTAACTCAGAGATATACAAAACCTGAAATCAGTAATAGTTTTTGAGGATAGTCAAATATTAGATCAGATCTGAAGAGTGCATGAGAGGATGTTTGGACACGTGTGTGTTAATATGACTGGACCACTAATAATTGTCTTCTTATGAGATGAATTCTTTAGCAGCTTCAGAATGCACTGAGTTGTTTCATGCATCTTCAACATAGCAACACTTGATCTGTTAATTTCCCTGAACTCATATTATCTATCCATAAAATGTCATATTGATCTTTAAATACCACTTGCAAACTTCATGCTGTCCACATCCTGATCTCAAGTGGCTTTGGGAACTACTGATAGCTTTTGTTCTGCTTCACTTGTTTACATATCAGTAGTAATCATTTTTTCAACATTATTTGGATTAATTTTAGATCTCAGTGGATCTGGATTTCAATGAGTTTACTTCTGTAGCTTGGTTTATTTTATGATAATTCAAGCAGTTGTGTTTTACTGACATGTTAGTGAAGAAATGCTTTCATGTCAAAAGAATGTTTTCATGGAAATAACATTTTAAGTTCATATGGGGTTTCAGGTTAGCATGCTTCTGGAAGAATAATATAAAATTAGGAATCTTGCTTAGGAATTAGCTAATCAGTCACACCGAAGCAAGAAAAGCCAAACTTAAATACCACAGATTCTTAAGAAAGATATTTGTCTCATACATTTGATAAATACTTAAATGCAAGGGAACTGTCCTTGCCTCACTGATAGTCTGCTAACACAAAAGAAGATTAAATTTAGTGGTCACTTTATTCATGGTTTTCCCCATTCAGATCTAGTAGAGACTGGTTTATATCTAATGTTTAATTTTTTGAAAGACTTTAATGGCATAAATGCAAAGTTTGTTAAGAAGGAACTCAGCTCTTCACTCTTCTAAGGTCTCCCATTAACGTTTTCTTTACCTGCTAAATTCTTCGTTACTTTGGCCTTACACAATTTAGGTCATTCCTTTTCAGTCAAATGTTGGGAAACCATGATTCTTGGCATAATCCTCTTTCACTGTCACTCCCTTGCAGTAAATAAAAACACTAGAGAGGTTTGGTGACAGCAGTACCAAGCAGAAAATATAATCTCGGCATCATTTGGAATGAAAGCAGACGCAGCAAGGAAACGTTCTAGTATTGAAACGTTAAAATTAAATCCCACTTCAAACAAAACTCTTTAATTGGGAAGCATCCCAAGCACAAAGGCTTCACTTCCCAACAAAGAAACTATTATGCTAATTTGTGTGGCCCTCATACAAACCTTGGGTGGATCTGAAGTTAGCCGTTGTTATTCTGGCATGACTTTCCAACCACATTCATTTTGCTAAATTGCTTTTCTATGAGAGAGTGGGTTGATATGCTGCAAGTGTTACTAATTCTATTGAATCACTTTTTTTCCTTTTAAACAGAAGATCAAAAACTCAAACCACTTTCTATTTTTAAAATGTTATATTTCCATAAACAAAAGTAGTCATTTGAATAACCACCTTATTAGGATTTGGTGCTCATGAGAAGGAGTCCTGTTTCTTCATGTTTATTACTAGCCACAGCACTAAATTATGCAAATCTTAAAAGTATGTTTCAAAAAAGACCTATATAATTTAGCTGGTTGAGATTTTTATTTTTAATCTGTGGGTGTGATTTTAGTGCTGACAGAGGCAAAGATTAAAAATCCATTAGAGCTTCCACAAGGCAGTCAGAAGGGTTTTCTTAAGGCCCAAAGCAGAGCTGGACCCATAATCAGCCTACAAGATGTGTTCCCTGCAGAATATTCTGGAGCAGGTTTAAAATCCCACGGGGCAGGAAGGATCTAATACCTCTTGAGCAGAACTTTTGCTTTCACAGGGCTTGCAGACCCACAACCCCAACGGTGCTGCTTAGAATTTTTTCAGTGGGCTGCCTCTTTCAAGTGGGAGTGGAGAACACGGTGTTATGTGGAAAGATGGATTCATGGAGCATGTGGCACCTTAGATAAAAAAAGCATAAATACCCAGTTCACTCACACCGACACTTTAGAGAGACCAGAGTACACTTTTAGTGAGGCACTTGACAGACACCCAGCCCTCCCTGATCCAGGGAGAGCCTGTGGACTCAACTTCTATGTTTTGGAAAGAGAAGCCATGCTGCTGCTGTCACTAAGTAGGCTGAAGAAAATGTTTTTCCTTGGTTTAATGCCCTAAAACCAAGTGATTTAACAGCTCTGCTATGTATTGAATCAGAATCTTGGCCACTGTTGTTCTAAATATAGAGTATATCATTCATACATTCCTGAATTCACATGATTTTACCCTTTTTGTGGAGAATAGACTATGAAAAAATACCTCATTAACATTTTCCTTACTTTCCTTTTACTCTATTTTTATTCCGCTGTTTGGTTTTTTTTCCCTTTGCCTTTTCCAGTCTTTTTTCTGCTTTTGCTCTTCATCTGTTCCGCATTGGATTATGTTTTTACTTCTCTCTTGTTTTGGAAAGGCTTTTCAGATTAATTTTTGCACTTCATTTTATCACCTTCTTGCTTCCGTATCTCCTTCTAATGTATTTTTCTCACACTGTCTTTGCTTTTACTTCCATTTCTCTCCATTTTCTCTCTCCTTTCACATTTCTGAATTTCCTTTCTATTCTCCAGAATTACACTAAAACACTGTGCAAATAAATGTCTTTGTGGGGACTTTTATCTTTGAAAGTGTTTTATAACCATGAGATGCTGCTCCCCAGCATCCTTGCAGAGATTTATATACAGATTGTGTGCTCAGATCCCTAAATGCACATTCAGCTGCTTTGCATTTATGTAGGAGCTTTAATAGTTTGAACTTCATTCTTGAGTTAAGTACAAGAAATGACCAAATGTTCTTTGCAAATCTGCAAACTTATCATAGAGGAGAAAGTCGCTGGTAATGAACTTTCCCTTGGAAAACCGAAAGTGATAGAGCTCTTTTCCTGTGCTACAGCAGTCAGGGCCCTGCTGTTCCGAGAGTTTTCTCTTATCTTGAATGCTAAGTCAGCCTGGAAGCAGAGAAGGCACTCCTGCACGATTACACCGCCCGCCCTCAAGCCTTGTAGAGCTCCTGTGAGCTGGTTTCAGTCCCCAAGAACCCTGGTCACCTGTGAGGTGGTGGGTGATGGGTTTTTACCAGAATGCAGCTAATCACGTAGAGTCCATTTACAGAACAGGGAGTTTGCAGTGTGTTTGCTCCTTTAACCTGACACCAGAAAAGTCAGAATGGTAGCTTTTTGACTTAGTGAGAGGACAAATCCCTTTTCACGACCTATCTTAGAAAGGCTCTCATCACTCTAATGAGGTCTGTCCCTAGCAATCTCTTGCTTCAGGAAATAAATCCTATGTTGTAGTAAGGATTTTTCATCATAATCTCTCTGCATTTTGTGTGGTTCTTTTCACGCACGTTTCTGTGGTGCTACTTTTTTTTATTGTATCCTCTGTGTCTATTCCCCAATCAATAATCAAAATGAATGCTGCTTTTATGTGTTTTTGCTTTTTTTGAATCTTCTTTTCAGTTCTAATTCTCCAATGGTACTACTGCTCACCAATTTCATCATGGAGAAAAAACTCCAAACGTTCTGACAGCTGGAATGTGTGGTTTTCCTTCATTGTCTTCAACCCATGTCTGTGTCCAGAAAAAGAGAATTTCAGTACCTCCTAGAAAGCACAGATCTTTCACCAATTTCACACTAGTAAATGTCTTCATGTGTTTCCTTAGTAAGTGGGAGATTTCATAAGAAGCTTTGTGGACAGGCAGTGGCTCCTTCATTTGTGGCTAAAACATTTGTTGCTTTTGCAATTTGCAGTGATTGCTTAAGAAAGGAATAGTTTGGTTTTGGAAAGCTGCTTTGAGTTCAGTGGGTTCTGTGCATAGTTAACAACAATGCTTTAATTTTGTGGTGGGGGTGGTGATGCAGCTTGTGCTTCTTGGAGTCTTTGCTGCATTCTTACAAATTACATGTCACAGGAAGCCTGTTTTTGGTTTACTTCAAATTTAAAGTAATCCCCTCCCCCTGCTTTTATTAGACGAGGGGTCAATACCAGGAGCTCTGGTGGCAAAAAGCAGCTGAGCAACAAACATGTCTGATCCCTGAAGATTATCTGATAAACCTCCAGTGACTAAGGGCAGATGTTCTGGCTTGTATGCCATCTCCTTCCAGTGCATGGGAACTGGGAGTGCAACCAGAATGTCACTGTGTTCAGAAGATTTAGATTTACCAGAAAAATCTCTTAGTCCTACTCATCATTTTTTGGAACTCTGCCTGGGGTTAGGTTGGCACAATGGTAGGAGGGCGACAAGTTGGCTAAAAATCTTCTTTGTTCTCTGCTTCTCAATCAGATGTGAAGATTAAGAAAGAATCTGATCTTCTCACATTTTTGTTTGTTTTCTTGTTTTGCTTCAAAAAAATAAAGAGTAATAAATGGAGTAGCAGATAAAGTATTGCATGGAAGCAGAGAACTGAGATATAACGACAGGCTAAAAATTAATGTGAAGTGCAGCTGACACAAACATACCATTTTTGAAGCCCATGCTGACTTTGTATAGCACAACCTCCATCCAGCAGTTTTAACTCTGGGATGCCTGCACCAGGCACTGCTGTTGCTCTGGCTTGGTTAGAGCTCACACAATGCTGCACATGGACGTATAATGGAGGCTGAGAGCTTGGAATACACACATGGCAATGTGCTCCATATGGTAATATGTGTGTTGGTGAGAGAGAGAGAGAGAAAATAACAGTATCCATAGCTATGTCCTAAATGAAAAACATTCAGTAATTCAAACTGAACCAGAGTCGCTGTTTGTAATAATGTAGTGTTAAAAATTAACAGCTAAGTTAGGGATTTGTTCTGTTTGTCTGTGTAATCACTGAAAGAACATAGAGGAAACCGGGCTGCTGTTCGAAAATAAAATATATAAAATGCTTAGATGATTAAAATACTGGTTTAAAAAAAAGCAAAGCTTGTCATATGAGATGTTACAAGTCAGTAAAGCTGTACTATACCGTTATGGAAATGAAAATGATGCAAAAATCTTTTAAAGTTTTTTTTATTTACTAGCTGCTGCTATATATTTGATATAAAATGAATAAAAAAACATATACTGTCCTTATATGGGATATGTTAAGTGTTCACATAATGACATGCTCCACTGTGATTCAGATCACTGGTGTCAGGTCAAAATCCTGTTGTCTAATCAAGAGAAAAATTTTTAAAGACAAGAGGTAAGAAAAAGCTTCTGAATGTTGTCTACTATCTCACAAAGTGAGAATGCCTCAAGTATTTTACTGACTTCCCAGAAATCAAGATATCTCAATGATATTTTTACATTCCTATATTTCTTTGTACTTTGAAATAAATTACTCTGAATGAAAAGCCTCCTCCCAGCTGTACTGTCCTTTCTCTCTCACCAGGGGCAGTCATGTAGAGTAGGACAGTTTCAGGGCCCATTATGCAATGTAAAAATGCTCAGGGCTGAGCAAGCTTCCCCATAGTGTCAGATTCTCCCCAAACCCAAGGTATCACTTGACAACAGACAGGATCTGGTCTATAATAGAACCTAACAGCTGAAGAAACTCTTGGGAAGTCATCCAATCTATTCCCTTACACATGACAGGATTATCTACAACCATGTCACTTCTGACAGATGTTTTTTTTCTAGCCTACTCTTAAAAGCCTTTAATGATGAAGACGTCACATTCTGCCTTCTTCTGAGCAAAATAACTCCAACTTATGTATTCTTTCATTTTCCAGCATATTTCATAGGATTCTGACCTTTATTTCAGATTTATTCCAATCTTTTTAGCAATATAGTGCCCCAGAACTGGTGTAGTATTCCAGATGACTCAATTCTAGAAGAGGCAAACAAGTGAGATTCAATGTCCTGTCAAAAGCTGACTTTTTGCTGGAGCTACCTAAAATCAGTTTAAATTCATGCCGTGCGTCTTGATGGCATGTCTCAGAAGCAAACATATTACTAGTGAAAGCAACACACTGTTTCTTCATTAAACATTAAGAGCAATCATGCAATATCTGCTTTTGCTTACTTTCAACAGTTGAAAAGATCTGTTGACTCTATTACTGAAACCTCAATGTACCCAGTCTCTTACGCAGTTTGCAAAGCTTATATGGTTCTACAGTATTTAACACCATTAAAATCTTGGAAATTTTTTGTTTCCTTAATGCATAATAATGGGGCATCAATGGTGTTCTCTGTATTCAGTATACATGGCCATAAAGGGCACACAATTTCAAACTCCTGATCCATCTAGTGGGCAATAAATAAAAATATACAGCAATTATTAAGCATTGGATACCAGGTCATGGTGGAGAGGACCAACCTGAAAACAATGGCCAGAGCTACAGCTATGATGAGATCACTCTTGGCAGAGGGTGGACGTGTGTTTTCCTTTTCTGGAGCAAACACAAGCTAAAGTATCCCCATCATAAAGTGCTTCAGCTATCAGAGGTTACAGCTACACCAGCACAGGGGACTGGAGCCCCACCCTGTCCTTATGGTCAAGAGCCATGGCTGTCTTGCCTTCCACCCCTCTGGAAAAAACAAGGTGATCA
Organism: Oriolus oriolus; assembly: GCA_013400235.1. Taxonomy (NCBI): domain Eukaryota; kingdom Metazoa; phylum Chordata; class Aves; order Passeriformes; family Corvidae; genus Oriolus; species Oriolus oriolus. The sequence goes on from VXBT01011962.1 coordinate 576,197, forward strand.
ATGCATGTTTTTGCCCTGAATAGCTTTTTCTAGGAAAGTATTGGTCAGCAGAACCCTACACCATGCCAGGGGTGTTGCCAACACCTAAGCACCAGGGATGGCTGTAAAACAGTGTTGTCATTCTGGTAGGGGTGGACAGGCTGAGGCATCCTGATCAATGCTTCTTCTGTCTACAAGCTATCCTACTTTCTACCCCTGTCCTGGGACATGAACTGGTAGGCATAAGGCCATCTGCATCCAGTTTAGTCCACCTTGGTTTCTCTTTTTCTCTTGGGAAATATCAGCTGTAGGCTTGAATGAGATTTTTGCCTTTTCTATCACTGCAGAAGTAGAAAGGTAGTGCAGACCCAAAGTCCTTTTCATATTTTTCAGCTTAACTAATGGTATAAAATTAAATTGTGGTCTTTTTAGGCCCAATTTCTAGTAAAATAGTCTCTCTGAATTTCCTGGGGCAGACTTGGTTACATCATGCCCAGTGACATGCTGTTGGCATATGGCAGTAGACTGTAAAATGGGGAGAAGTGAATCAAAGGCATGTTAATATTAATACATCCATGTTGCTTGCTGCTCGAGGAATGCAGTAGAAAGGGAGTCATATGTAGTTTATAGAAGAAAGGAATACATTCCAGATGTTAATCATGCGACCAAACCTTATATATACAAAAAGGGTTTTCCCAGTGCCTATATTTAATCTCCACATAAAGAGATGGGTTTTCTAAAACCATTCCCACTATATGTCAACATCAATCAGGGATATTTTTCATCTTCAATAACAAATGTAGTAAATTATACCCGTCTACTTTAGTGTTTGTTTATTCATAAACATTTATTTATTAATGAGATACTAAGATGAAATGCTAGTGGAAACCTAATGCATGTGAATGTTCCAAACAGAGTTTCTGCTCTATCCACGGTTTCTGCTGCTCTTGTCAGATAATGCCAGCATGGCAGAATATGATAAGGTATACTTGAAGGTGGATCTCAATCCAGTGGACATGACAATTCAGGGATTCTTCAGGATCTGGTATTTGCTTTGGAATAAAAAGGGAAACACCAGTATTTAGGCTGCTCTATTGCCTCTTCAGTATTGGAAAGTTGTAGTATGTATATTCTATTAATGTTAATTTGAGTCAGAAGAAAGAAAATATACTGTTTCGTTCATCACTGTGCAAATGTTGTCCTGGTGGAGCTGTTTGAAACTTTTGTGGTGTTTTATCTACTCTTTTTGAGTCTGAACTGGAGGCAGATGAAGCCAAATAAAATGTCATATTATATTACATTTCTATGTTGACAGAAATTAATGTCTGTCAATATTAAATATTTATGTAGATAATGTGATCTCTGCATTCAATCTAAAATATCTATGGCAACTCAAAATTAACATTTTCCCTATACTTGCCATAAAAGGTTAATAAACAATCTGTAGACTTGAAATTATATCTCTAAAATAACCAGTGGTATAACTCTGAATGATCAACAGATTCAAGAGCATTGTTAGTTGCTGCCAGCCAAATTGTGAATGAGAGCAGAGATTAAATTCTTCAAGTTATTCACTGCAAATTATTTGCCCAGATTTTATTATTGCAGTGGTGTTAAAATATGCAATATGCACAGCATGCAAAAATGTAGTAGGCATCTTAAAAAAATGAAGGCGCCACCTTGGAATGCAATTTGGTTAAATTAATTGGCTGCACAACTCCTATTCTCTTATGTTTGAAAGTCTGTTTAAAGAGAGACTTGAAAGTCATAAGAGGAAGAAACATCTGATATTTTCCTCGCTGTAACAAACCTCTAGGGGTTTTGGGATGGACCACCTGTTGGATAGGTCCCAAACCAGCCTCCAGACTATGAGCTCCGGTCCAGGAGAGCCAGTCTGAATCCAGGGCTCCAGAACATGAGGCTTATCCTAACAAGGGTGACTTAAGCAGCCTCTGTCTTTTCTGCCTCAGCCTGGCCTTTCCAAGCACCGCTGTGCCATATGACATCTCTCCTTTCTTCTGGGACAGAAGTTTGTGGCTCCTTATTAAATAATAAGCTCTGAGACAAATAAAAATAAAATAAAAAAGTCAAAAACAACAAAAAAAAGTTCAGAACACATCTGAATGTCTGTAGGTTGGCACAGTCAAGGCTGGTGTACATGATAAAAACAAGAGTGTAAGAACAGACTGACTACCTGCACTGAGGCCAAGTCCCTTATGGTACTAAATTACAGCTCAAATCCATGCATGTGGTGAATGAGTACTATCCCTCTCTTTTTAACTTCTAGGACAAGTGATGCCCAAAGTCCTTGTGTCGTCAACATCTTAATTTTCATGCAGAAATCACTTTGTGCTAAATTTCTTAGAGGGCACAATATGACCTGCATGGTGATATATGTCCCAACATTCTCCCACTTGGTTTGCCTGCCCTTTTGGTGAGTGACCAGGCTCTGGCAGACTCAGCCAGGAAGAATCTGGCAGGCCTTGGCATTATTTCTATGGCCACAAACATCATGTGCCACATTTTACCTGTCTGCTGCCTTTCTGCACTCAAAGTGTTAAATCTGAGCTGCAGCTTGCTCATAGGCAAGAGTTGCAGACAGGGATCTCAGTACACCCACTTACCATATTCAGGACGAACATGTGAGTTCTTTGAAGTCAGTCCTTTCAGTCAGGGTCTGGTGGGAAACACTGGGAACAGGGAGGACCCTTGGGAGAGATGCAAAGTACTCCCATGCAGAGTGAGGGAAGACTTAGTGAGGGATGGAAGCAGTTTCAAGGGAACGTCTCAACTACTTAAAAGCTGGTTTGTCACTTGAGGAAAAGCCGGTCTCTAGGAATTACAGACCTGGGACATTTGTCTGTGAAATGGCCTTAAGAGATTAAGGAATTACTACCTCATGGGTGGGTTTTTTCTATTTGCTGGTCAGCAGGCTGGTATTTGGTTTGGTGTAAAAGAAAACGAGACTGCTTAAACCCTTTTGGATATAGGCTCCACCTGTTTTTTAAAAAGCATTTCTCCAACTGTTTTGGACTGAGAAATAACAGTTTTGTAACTGTGTCTCCCTTTTGACCTGTACATCACATGCCTTCCTGGTAACAATGCTCTCCAGATGGCCTAATTTGGTCCTGGAGAGGAGACCCATGGCAGGATGCCTGCCAGAGCCCTGCCTAACACCCACTGAGGGCTCAGGCCCATCTCATCACCAGGGCTCTGGTGAGAGGTAGCAGGGGCTGCTGGCTGACATGGGACAGCTCTCTGGGCAACTGGGTGCACTGCTGCCTCTTGGGGAGCCTCGGCATGTGCTTGCTGACTTGCCCTTTCCTGTGGCTCTGACAAGTAGCCCAGAAGTGGATGCTTTTGGGTTTAGCTGGGAACGACACACATTATTCATCAGGCTCTGACTGCTTAGCACCTCCAGACTCCTCCTGGCTGTTTATATTTAAGAATAAATCATTGTTCAAAGTAAAGGCTGACAGCCTGCAGCATTTTTGTTAAAGAATGCTGGGCAGAAACTGGAGAGAGCAGAAGGTTTAACGGGTGTTTGTAAAACAGGCAGGAAAAACCCTTCTGATCCATGAACCTTCACCAGCAACAGCTTCCATGTCGGAGGAGAAGAGGAGCTGAAAGGGCAAGAGCCAAAGGCTCTCACTCTAAATGTAGGATTTGACAGGTGACCAGCAGGGTAGGACCTCAGGCAATGACTAAGCAAATACTTATGTAGGAGGTCTGTGAGGTAAGCAGGACTAAATTGGTGCATCGCTTTGAATGTCAGCAATGCAGTTTTGCAGATAATACTAGGATTTAATGTGTATCCATGGAAGAGCCCAAAGGGCAAGAGTGATATGCTGAGAAAACTCAGTAGTGATACTCCAGATACAGTACCTTCTGGGAGCAGCTGAGGCTTCCAGAGACTGTCAAAGAATCATGGAATCACAGAATCACTCCAGAGAGGTCTCAGCATAACTGCACCTCTGCAGGTGTGTGGGCTTTAGCTGAATGCAGAAACATCATATGGCACCGGGCTTCAGTGTCTGCTGACATTTAAAACAAGAGGAATTTATCTCCTGCTTCATAGTGTATTGAACACTTAATTCTTTTTAGTAGCATTCTACAGTGGGTATCTCTGTTCTCTCTCATTTTCATCCCTGAGCACAGAAGTGTTTATGTTCCCTTAATGTGGGAGCCAGTGAGCATGTACCCCAGTTCTGTTCCCCTGATCAGTCCCTGCCTCTGTCCTGACTCTGGTCTGGAAAGCTCCTCCCTTCCCCATTCTCCCATTAGCCCGTGTCCCTGCCTCAGTTTCCCTATGGGTTCCCTTACCCCAGCCCGCCTATGTACCGCCCCTGTGCCCTCAGACCATTGGACCCTGATGTTCTCCCTGCCCCCCTGACGTTCTCCTATAAAACCTAGACGCTTGTGTGCTCAGATGTCTTTGCCTCTTGGTCCTTCACTGGGGGAGGTGCAATAAAACTTCTCAGTGGAATTCTATAAGACCCTTCCCGTCTCTTTGCTGTCGGTATGTCGAAGTAGCCAGCTGGGGTGTGAGTGACCCCCAGGCACCGGCTAATGACACCTTAAACCATGCTGGAAGTTTGCAACTTGCAAACATTTGAACCACGGTAATAAGTAAATTATTTCAGGAGATTTTGCCTGGGATACTGAAATATTTTTAGACTGTTGATGTGGGTTTTGGTGGGCTCCCAAGCCCCCAAGATCTTAAGTTAAAAAAAAGTTAAAACTCACAGCAGTAAAACTTTTTTGTCAAATCTGAGTAACTTCACTAATCATGAAAAAATTAATATCTCTGACTATATCCTGATGGGTTTCTCTCCTGTGTCAATTCATTCTCAGATGAGATGACTTTTTTGTCTATATATGAATAAATACATCTGCTCAAGGGCCCATCTTTCCTTTCACTGACAGAACTGATAATATTGTATTTGTCCTTCAAAGTCATGTAAATGGAATCCTCAAGCTCTCAATATCAAATGCTGGCTACCTGATTATTTTCTTTAAAACATAAATGAAATTATTACTATACCCCTCCATTTTCACACCCTTTATAAACTCCTGGCAGAAAAAGGAGAGATAGATAATAAGATACTGGAATCACTTTCTTACTCTGTAATTAGCACACGAAAAAAGAACTTATTGAAAACAATAATTCCTCAGTCATTTGTCTTTATTTTAATTTTGCTTTGAAGCCAACATATTTTCTCTGAGATTTCATTAGCAGCCATTTTGTAAATGAGATTCTCACTAGTAAGAACCAAGTTTGAGTGCTCTACCACATTAAAATTTAACATTTTTCTATGGCTTAATATAAATTCTTCTTAATGCAGAGAGTCTTTTCTGCAATGTTCATGGTTTAAAAGGCTGGATCTAATTAAGAACATAAGTGCCTAAAAGTAAAGTGCTTCAGTACCTAACTCTGAGGCATCTGAAATGTAGTCCAAAATTTGAAGCTACCAATCAAGAGTCTGTGCTTAAGGGGAAATTTAAGCATCTTACAAAAAGATTCAAAACAGCCAACAAGGTAGAAGAGCAACTTCTAATAAAGTTCTAAAACATCCTACAAGGGCTTCTTCTGCCAAGAGGAAGTACCTTAAATGAGTTTTTAAATCTTTCCTAAAGATAGCTCAATTTCTTTAAAATAATTGAGTGTTACTCTTTCCCCTTTAAAAGGACCAGTCGATGGGAAAAAAAAAACAAACCCAGACAACCCAAAAAACCCCATTAGAAATTTCCTTTGGAATAAGAGCTGAAAATTAGGATGGTGTGCTGGTGCATAATGAACTTTCTGCATGTCTGCTAGGAGCCTAAGCTTTTCTATCTATATGTGAAACCACACTGCTTGTGGGAAGTCAGGCCAGTCCCCTGGAAGGTAAGTAGGAAACGTGTTTTAATACTCTGAGAAGTGGCTTAGCTACTTAGGCCTCCATAGAAAATGGGCAGGACCTGGCCTATAAGTGTACTTGACAAAGACAGCTGGGAGTTCTGTGGTTTGGTATGAACTCACCTTGTCTGTCTGTGCTAGGAAAGTGAAACTTCTTAGTTACAAAGGCTGTAGTTGACTATCTAAATTCCCAGATTTGCTTTAGGCCTGAATTCTTATTCTTTACCCAAACCTTATGTGCTGCATTTAATTAAAACTAGGGTCCAAAATGCTCTCTGGACTGTTCTGCTTTCACACCACAGCTCTGGCAACAGAAGACACCCTGAGGATTTTTGCTGTTCTTTCAAAGTGAGGAGAGAAGTGTGAACAGGAGCCATGACTTCCAAGCAAAGCAGTGACTTGCTGTTGCTTGAAGATGTGCAGTGATATTGAGAGACTCTTGAGAGTCTTGGAAAGAAATATATCCACATGGAGCTGTTTTAGCTGTCTGGGACCATCCCTGACCTGGTGACTCCAACTGTTGTTGATGCTGTATTGGCCCCAGACTTGCTCAGGAGAATTAGCACTGCCTTCTTACCCCAGGAGAGGCTGCAAGATAAATATACGCATATATATTAATGATTGCTTCAGAATTCTTTCCAAGAGAGCTCGCAGGGCAGAAAAGGCCAACCAACCCCTCATTGTGAGGTGGAGTAAGTTTCTGGAGATTAAAACACAGCAGCAATGCTACCAAGCAAACTCAGTCTTGCCCTGACTCTTTAGGCTCTTTCTCATTTCTCTCTTCCTTGCATTGCCTCTTTTGATACAAAGGTTTAGTGATACACAAGACATAAGCAGTGCATATCCATGTGCTCTGTGAGGACTACTATAGGATTCATGTCTTTCCAGGGCTGGATTCTGTCTGTAAATTGTAACTACACATACTTCTGCATGTTGGTTTGCTAAGTTTAAAAGTATAGTCATATGAACAATAAGCATTCAAATCATATTGTTATGTGCTCGTGGCTGATTAGCTGAATTGGAGTGTAAATGTGACCATCAATAAAAAGCATAATGAAAGCTTGTTATTTTTAAACATATTTAAGTCAAAGGAAAAACAGTTCAGCATGACTGTAGAAATAGTAATTGGTTCATTACCTGTAATCACGTTAGCCTGCTCACATTATCGGAGACTAATTGGAGAAAGGAGAGAAAAAGGGAGTATATCACTGCATACACAGGTGTGATCTCTATATCTACATGTCTTTCACTGTATTATATGTATTTCACTAATAAGTTTTTAGATAAAAGAGTATAGGAGATGTATGGCAATGCAGAAAGAGAGGTACTGAGAAAATTTTAAAAGTACATTGGAAGAGCAAGAGAATGATTTGTTCATCAGGTAAATTTAAATAGAAATAACTTACATTGTTATCCAAAGCACCAGGAGTGACAGCATGTTTTAGTAGGAATTCTAGTATAAATAATTTTTGAGAGAGGAAAGATATGTTACCAGCACCTCTCTTTTCCTTGCAAAGAAATGACACAGAGATGTGATGGGAAGACCTTTACTGGTCTCTCACCACATTTTTCAAGGTCTCATTCTCAAAGATTCCTTTCTGTTTCTGTAGAAAACTGATGAAAAGTATTATTTGCCTGAAAATATCCTGTTGGTTCTGACAAAAAACTTGGTCTCTGGTGAAGGTTACAAAATTTTATATAAATATTTCATAAACTGCTTCATGGGAGCAGCTCCTCTCATTTGTCCACTGTGTTTACTACTTGTTTTTGGTTTATAGGAAAATATTGTACTACAGAGCCTTTGAAGCATTAATAAGAAGACATCATATGGATTCAGCAATTAAGTAATAGTATCATGACCAAAAGTCTTTGGGTTATCAGGTTATGCTGACATGTCATGCAGCCTTAGGGTGTGTCCGAGATTTAGGAGTCATCTTCTTTGTTCACTGGTATAAGCATACTGTTTCAGGGAAAGCTGAGATATTTGCATTTCTCTAGGAGGTATATGTCTCAGCATGGTAATGCCAGAGTTTGGAAAGGGCAGGAATATGAATTGATTGCTGCTTCTTTGTTTATTGTTTCACTTTTATGTATTGTTTCTAATGCTGTTGTTATGGGGACCAGTTGAGATAGTTTTATATAATGAGAAGATGTGTAGGACAGAGACTGGCAAGAGTAGAGTACTTTGTTATAAACCATTTTTTTTTCTGAGGACCTGGCAGCAAGAAAACAGCCAGGTTTCCACCTTAGGCAGTACTTATGTATTTGTCAAGGGGACAATATGGCCAAATGACCACCATCTGGCTAAAGGCTGAGCTGTGGAGGAGAGATAGCTACGTTAGATGAACCCAGGCTTTGGTCTGACCCAGTAAAGCATTTCTTAAACTTTCTTCTTACAGAAAGGGGGGGGATCTTATCTTGAGGAAATAAGCGAGACAAGGACAGAGAGAGGAAGACCGGCTGAAAATTTATGTATTTGGTTAAAGCCCTCTTGCCTTTGCTTTCTGTGGTAGAACTTGTGGATCTGGAAACTAAATATCTCTCCAAAGTTTATAGCATGTCAGGTGCATGGAAATTTTCATGACTATTATTAGCCTGCAATATCTGAAAGGCCACAAGGACCAGCTAATGTTTGAATAAGGTAAGACTCCTTTTTAACTTGGAGTATTCATGTTTATTTTCACTGAGGGTTTATAGGAATTATTCCTTCTGTGACCTGCTTGGGAGCTTAGATCAAAGGACCAAAGTCTCCTAGCTGTAACACTGACCCTTAGGGAAAAAACAGAAAAAATAAGGCAGTTATAGAGTTATCCTTCCCATGGTATAATTTCTCAGCTCCCAGCAATCAGCATTTTAGTGATTTTTTTTTTTCTGAGCCAGAGGTTGCATCTGGGCTTTCATGTTTCATATCCAATGATGTACATCTCTTCTATGAATTTCTCTAATTTTTTTTTTTAATCCAGATAAAATTTTGTCCTCTGCCTGTTCCTATAGGCAGTGGGTTTCACAATGATCTGAATGTCCAAGAGTAAAATGATATGTGCAGTTACATTTGGGGAGAGAAAAAAACATGAGGAAACATGATTGTTATATATCAAATAACTGTGCACAGAAGGAAGATCAGGCCTTCAAATTCAGCTTTTCCATGAAAGGACCCAAAGGAAAAAAAAAAAAGGAAAAGAAAAAGAAAGGAAAAAAAAGAAAGTTGGTCAGTTACAGTATTTACTTAAATCAGTTTTGCATCTATTATCTCTCAGCAGAACATGGGCTAATATGCACGGGTTTTTGTGTGATACAGACAATGCTCAGGTGTATTGCCTGAGTGACACGTAATGAGGTACATAAACCCACACCCCTGTCCAGTGTAAATATGGTATGGGTTCCAAACCTTGTGGCTCTCTCCCCAGTAAATGCATGTGACTCCAGCAGGGACAGTGCCTTCCTGGTTCACCTCCAGGCCTTTAGAAAGAAGGTTTCTCCTTTTTGGAGATTTGGTATTGCCTGCACTGGAGTTTGTTAGCATTTCTTTTGAATGGTAGAGGCATTGGGTAGCCTTGTCAGTGAGAGGGTGCTGAGCTATGTCTGTTCTGCTGTGGTCTGAAAATGTCTTGGTTAAAAAAGAAATATTTAAAGGATTTTCATCACTGCAAATGATAAGTAATAAGTTAAAGAAACAGAAGGCTTCTTGAATGATGGAGGTGTCTGTCTGTAAGACAGACTGTGGCACGTGCCTTGGCATGCCCTAGTGTTTGTTATGCTGTCAGCTGGACAGCACGTGAAAGAATTGCTTTTCAGCAGAACCTGCAAGTGTAAGTGAACACAGCTTTCCAGAAACAAACCTCTGCAACTCTCACCAAAGGCAGCAGTTTTTGCATTGTCGGATCAACTTTGTGGGGCTCCTGAATGGCTGTCCCAGGGATAGCAATGGTCTAACAAGCAATGCTTCTGTGATTTCTAGCAGGACTGTATCTGCAAGGAGAATGTGCTATGTTCTTCTACAGAGACAGAAAACTGGAGAGACTGCCAGCAGAGGCAGAGGCTCTGCACAAAAGCATTTTTTAAGCCTTTTTTTTTCAATGATGGTATTTGCACCGACACCTAACATGACAATACCTGATATTTTAGTATATGTGCCAGATAACTTTAGGTACAACCTGTATATTCTGAATTAAAAGAGAATATAGTGACACCTTTAGATTGTCTGAGCTTTCTGGATAGAGCTGCAATGTAATGTTCCTCCATTTGTTTTTTAATGTGCTCTTGCTTTTTAGTTTTTGTTTGTAGAACAGACATCTTGGACCTGTATTGACACTTCTAGACTGCTTGACACAGGAACACCCCACAAGCAGATTTAGAAGCCATAGTGCGACTTTGCCAGTGATCTTCTTCTCTTCAAGTCTGAGAGCAGGACGTTAAAATAGCTGGAACCCTGAATGAATATCTGCCATTAGCAAAGCTGTCTGCTTCCATGACTTGCATTTTTTGTCATTCTTTGAAGTCTTTTCTGAAGAAACATGTACTGTCTAGCTCACAAAAGCACTACTGGAGCTTACCACAATGATAGCCACTTATTCTCCCCTTATTTTGCTCAGCAAACATAGGTTTTTGAAAGCTAAGAAAAAATAAGGATATAGTGGAGAAGCAGAAATATGCAGAACTGGCATTAGTTTTGAAAGGAAAAGGAAGAACTCCATTAGTTCTGAGTAAAAGCAAGGTATAATTATTCAAGGTAAAATTATTCACCCCTTAGACATGTAGCTAAGCAGGTCCAAGAACTCACTGAATTTAAATTAGAGCAAGCTTTAAATTACTAAACATCCCTTCTTTTCCCCACTGCACTGAATGACTGCTTCTGAATACTTTCAGCTGTGTGACTAGGCAGATCCCATTCTGGCTGACTTGACCAGAATGAGCAACTAAAATGGAAGATCACACTCTGTAGTCAGCCTCGCAAGGCGTCATCTGGTTCTTGGAGTGGTTCTGACTGCGAATACTCCAGATGCCATGATCTACACTTGATGGTCACTATCAAGTAGTCCATGTGATTAAGATGATAGGCAAAGCAGCACTCTTTTATTTATAATATAGAGCTATTATTAGTGTGTGCTTCTAAGGAACCACATGTGAGGCTCCATGATGTGATTAATCAGGCGTTCCAGCTGCTTTTGAGTGATCCCAGCACTGACAACTAAAAGCAGGAGGAATTTTTCTCCAGTATAGCACCATTTCTGACATGCTGTTATGCAGTCTGAAATGAGCTCCAATGTTCCAATGAAAGAAAGCTGAACACTTTGTGAGGGAACATATATAATCACCAAGAATTTGGCAAAGTCAAAAGCCAAATACAGGGCCCTTAATTTGACAGTCTCATGTCTCATCCAGTGTTTGCTGTTGTGGTGTTGCTCCTTAAATTATGAATATGTTCTTGGCCTGGTAGAAGGTACAGAGTACAGATCTTCTGAAATACAGCTGAATTAGGGAAAAACAGAACTCTGCTGCAGTTTCTGGTTTTACAGGTCACACCTATGCCGTGTTCTCTGCCTGCTCAGCAGTGTGGATGGTCAGAATTTTTAAAAGAATTTTTATTACAAAAAAGCACATCAGGTGCATTCATTCCCAGTGCAAAAACTGTAGAAAAGCTCACGAAATAATCCCAGACTTTCACCTAAAATTACATTCGCACAAGCCTCCTTACAAGGGAAGGAACAGATAACACAGATTACTCGTTAAGTAGGACCCAACAAAAGAAACACACATCACTGGCGTTGTGTTTTCCAGGCTTATGTGTACATTTGTGCTGTGTTGATTTGTGATAAAAATGCATGTGGTTGTAAAGCTGGCTAAAACATTCCTTCCAGATAAATGTGGAGTTTGAGAATTGATATCAAACCCACGTTTTTCATTACTTGATCAAAGGAATTTGATGATCGAGTGACAAAAGGAGCGGGGTATTTATATGACTGAAACAAACTGTTCAGCCAGTGATTCTTCTCCCCTGCTACCTAAAGCAAAAGGGTCATATAATATTACTAAGTGGAAGCTGAAGCTACTCATGATTAACATGTCAGTGTTATTGGATCACTTTTCCTTATATTGAGTGTTAGGTCTGAAATGCTACGGAATAATTTTGCTGCAGGCAAATTAGGTTAATGTTAATGGCAGTCCTGTTCCTTTCATTCCAAACTCAAACTGAACAGTCCTCCTTAGTCCAGCATATCCTCATCTTGTCCAGCCTTTCTTTGAGACAGAGCAGTGCCTATTTATGTTCTCTAGCAATCCAGTTTTACACACAGGCTGATTAAATAAACATAACAGTTTCTGTAGGTGGTTGTGTTTAAAAAAGCACATGAAAGCTGTAGGATGCAGGAGATAACATGAAAGTGAGAATATCTGTCTCCTAGAGTAAAGATGTGAAATCTTGTTCAACAGCAAGCTACCTGAAGAGCTCAGCATTATCTCCAAAGGAAGAAATGAGATCATCACAAATTCTTTTGTGACCAGTACATACCTTCTTGGTAGTTATAGGAGACAAAAACAGGGGGAGAGCTCTCACCATTCCAATTAATAAAGAAAGGTATTCAGAAAGTGTATTGTGATTCCAGTCATCATATTTGACACTGTGCAAAGCAGCCTGTTTCACCTGATGGCTACCACTTTGCATGCTTTTATTAAAAACGTGGCTGAATGCAGAACCAACACCATTTTTTTAGTGAAACAGCTTCATTGCTAATGAAAGTTTTGTTGGTTTTGGTGACATACAGTTCTTAAAGGGAAACACACAATTTTTACAATTCTTCTGTCAGATCTCACGCGAAGATGCATTCATTTTGAATTATTTTATTTATTCATTGTGTAGCATTTCATTATTTTTTTTCTTTATTTTTATTGTATACGTAATATATATAGCATATGCACGTTGATTTTGCAGGATAAGTACCCACAGACATTTTGTATGCTGTAGAAGTAGATACTGGAAGGAAATGGAAAGAAGAAGTCAGTTGGTAACAAAATTAACTTCTCGGCCTTTTGCATGTTTTGGTCCACAACTTGGTCATCTGCAATGCAGCCAGAACTGCAAAGCAGACAAATCTGATGCCTGCCTTTGAAAAAAAAAAACCAACAAAAAACGCAACAGTTTCACATATCTTCATGTTATTTATGCATTTATTTTGGGAAAAAAGAGCAGTTTGTCAAACATTTAAGGTTGACAGGCAAGTCATGTTGTTGCAATGCAGGTAAACGCTGTCATGAGTGACACTGGCTGTGTCACTATGTGCAGCATTAGCCTGGGAATTTGAGAAGACAGACTCATGAAAAAAAAATGAATGTTGTCAGACAACCCTGCATTTTTTATTATTAAAATCTTGAGTGAATTTGGTGCTCATGAAAGTGAGGGACTAAGCTTCTCTGCACATCTCTTTCAATAAATCTCAGTTCTGACCTGCAGCATCCTTGCTATTCTAGTTATGGGCCTTGAGCAGAGATTGCTCACCATTTCAGATTGTGGTAGGTTTGTGAAATAGATAGCTGAAAACTTAGATAAGGCCATTGAACATATTCTTATTTGTGATCCAACCATGACTTAAGCCCAGACCCTCAAAGATGATGGGTGGTCACAAATTAAGCATATATCCCCTTGGCAGTTAAAATAAAAATTGTTCAATTGTGTGTTGAAGGTGCTTTACTTATAGAAATTGATAACTCCCATTCTGGTAGGAGGTTACTTCTGTGAACTTGTATTTTGGGGGTTTATTAATTTGAACAATTGTCCTGAAACAACTGTCTAGAAACCTGTGTCCCTGCACGCTCTGGAAACATCTTTTTGCAAAACGTCATATTCAAAACATGAGTTCTTAACAGCACGTTATTATCCAAGGGGACTCAGTTTCTACTACTAAGTCAACAAGTGCTAATCAAGAGGAATGAGGAGCAAGAGGGGCCAGTGGCTGCATAATGCAGGCATGGGAGGCTCCAGTCCCTGCAGACACTCCTGGGAAATGGTGGCAAGTGCTCTCAGCAAATCTGAGTTTTATGAGTTCAGTCTGCTCTGTGACCATGAGGAAAGTGATCTGCAGTTAATCAAGGATTAGCAGCATCACCTCTTCTCTTCAAGAGAACATCAAATCCCAGTCCCTTATGAGAGAAAACGTTGAACAGATGTGTGGGTGGCATTGCAGGCAGCAGCCATGAGACTGTCCCTGAAGAAATCGCAGCTGGGGGATCACTGCTGTTGTTGCTTTCACCCTGGAAGAGCAAGCTCTAAGACCCTGCAACACAGAGGCTCTGCCTTATACTTTGTGTGTTTCAATGCAGAGCCTAATCCACTTAGGCAAGCACGGAGTGAAAATATCATTGCCTTTACAGTGAGAGCCGAAGGCTACAACAAATCTAAATGCCAAAGCTCCATCAAAAATAAACACTCAAAGCCATCTTGACATCGAGGGTGTGCAGTTGAGAATGACATTGAGAATGAGATTTTAGAAGGAGTTTATTTCACTCTTCATGCAGATATAACTGCACTTTAAAAGGATTCTGGTGCCTTTTTAGTATTTTTGTAATCTTTGGAAGGTTGAGGAACTTTTCTTCTGTCCCCTGCTTTCTGTGCAGTTGTGAATTCTCAGGACATGGTCACTTTTTCTGCAGTGGCAAGCACATAGCTGAATTACAATGTCCACCAATTTGGTAAAAGAGAAAGTAATCTACCTGGAATACCCCTGACAACCTGCCTGTTAAGCAAAAAGGTATATGTTAGTCTGTGTTACTCAAGGCTGACTATCTACAGGAAGATGCTTCAATGTGCTCTTTAGTAATGTCAATAATAAGAACAAAAGAGTGGAAGGACTAAATTAATGGTAGCACACTTTACCTAGTACGTATGTGTGCACTTTATTTCATTGTAATCCTGCCCTGTACTGAAACTAAAGCCACAGTGCTTATTTCAAATTACATTTCTCTCCTGGTTTTTAATACATTTATGATTTCAAATGTGCCCAAATTAAAATCCTACAATAAACTCTAAAGAGATGTTAACTGTTAATTTCTGAGCACTTTGAGAAGACAGTGCTAAGTTTTTAAATGAAAGAAACGAGTTGTCCTTGTAAGTCTTGCAGTGTTTGGCTGTAGTCCACTACTTGCAGGAGGTGCTGCTCTTAGCACCTGATTTATTATTGGTTTCAGTAGACTAACACTGTTTTGCAATTCTGATTGCTCCATTAGAAAATTGTGATGTGGCATTAAAATTTTAATGGGTAATGCTCTGTTTGCATTTTGTCCCACTTAGCTTCAGATTGCCAGAGACAAGCAAGGAAGGAATATTAACCGTTCATAAAACACTTTCACAAAAGCTATTCCAATGAATAAAGAACAGAGAAGAATAATGATAAAAAGATTAAAGTTTAAAAAATCAAAGCCTGTTCATCTTTTATATTTATTATTAGTTGCATTATACTGAAAAAAATAACATTTACCAAATTATGGCTGCATGTTTCTGCTCTGTGGTTGTTAAGTCTGACCTCGGTCAGCACAGAACACTAAAGCTGTCCCAGACCTGGAAAGATTCTGTGGATGTAAATATAATCAAATTCTTGAAAACTATAAATTGTGTTTATATATCACTATTGAAAATTCTTATACTTTCGCTGTGTTGTTTGCCAGTCTATCAAAATGTCTGGGGACAGTTTGCTTTTTATATTTGATTATTTTGACTTTCAGAACACTTTTTATTTTACATAGCATAACAATATTTTTTTATTAGTGGTTCTAGTTGTGTTTATTTAACACCTGCATAATTTTAAAATGGTCCCTTACAAAGTGACCATAAATGAATGTTTTTGTTCTGCAGAATCTCTGATAAAAACCTCTCTCGCTACCACAAATAGCGATAGAGGGGGTGGAGTGGGCAGACTTTGAAATTTGCTTTTACAAGTCCAGATCCTCAGGCAAAATAAACAATATTATTTGAGATTAAAAAAAATACACACAGAGATGATAAGAAAAAATCTAATGTCTGTAGAAGGCTGTGCTTCAGCAAGCTAGGTATATGTTAGCATGTTTGCTTATTTTTTAAGTTTTCCAGTACCAAAATGCATGTTTAAATGATTGCATTTGACAAAGGAAAGACAAGGAAAAATGGTGCAGCATCTTTAATTTATCAGTTTACATGAGATGCAGGCAATAGCCTGTGGGTACCAGATTGTGATTTTTCTACTCAAGTACATTCTCATGTTTTACTGATGAGCTATATGCCAGACCCTTGTGTTCTGTATAGTAAGAGTTTCATGGAACATCTGCTTCAATTGCTCTATCTCTTGTTTTGTTTAGTCACTAAACTCACTTATGCTACAGAAGCACTGACTATAAAAGAAGCTGCTTTAATTCAATAGCATATCAAGAAGGTAGATTCTCTAATGCTTTTAACACAGCTATTTATGTCTAATGCTTTCCATTGCACCAAAAGTTGTATAAAAATTGACACAATATTCTGTCATACTTCATAGGATACCCAGTTTTCTGACCTACCAGTATGTTTTTAACTAGAAAAGCTGCATGTGTGCATATGCATGTGTATCTGTGTGTAGCTGCAGACAGAATGACACGCAGGGAGGTGTATCTGCCTGTCCGCATTTGCAACGGGATGTATGAGACACTGATGGAAAAACATATTTAAGTGCCACAAGAGTAACCCCCAATCCCTAAATCGTGTACCACAAAAGAAGATAGCAAAGTAAGTCAGTAAGATGAGAATAGCTTTGAGTTGTTACTGTGTGCTTTAGCTTTTACATAGTAAATGGCACTTGATGTCTTGTGTGTATTTAACCAGGAAGGATAAAATGTTTTACAAGGACAGAGAACTTTATATGGGAATTTAAAACAACCTACATCTTCCTTTGTCAGTTTACTAAATATTTTTTCTTGTCCCATTGGACAAGAGCTAGTAGCCTTGGCTATTCAGTGCCTGTTAAAGGATGTCAGGATTTAAAGGTGGCAGTTTCACTTTAATTTGCTGTACCATGGCCAGTCTTGGATGGAAAAAAAAAACAGTTGGTTAACTGAATGAGAATGCAATGAAGAACAGTTTTTAAAACTGAAACTGTGTCTACAGGACCTTTACAATATTCTCTAACAGTTTTACATTATGAATGCATGAAAGAAAAAAGGGAGGAGCTTTATAAAAAGAGACAAAAAGGTAAACATCTTTCCCACAAAAATCTGTCATATCCTTTCTCATATTTTTGGTCTGAACAAATGCTGAAGATTATGGTATTGTGGATGTTCCTTTTTAAAGGTGTAGTCTGGTTTGGTTTTTTTTCCCTTAATTTTAATCCCACCTGTTCTGACATCCAGCCTGAAAAATCCTGTTAGAAACAAAGAAACTATGAGCAGATGCTGAAACTATCTTTAGTTTCAGTGTCCTTGTTACTGAAAGGATATGTGGCTTAATTTAAAACTATTTTTTTTTTTAGAGCTATGGTTTATCATTGTATGTGAATTGCCATTGACAAGGTTGGTAATTAGCCTCGTATTATTTTCAGAATAGTTCACATCCACACATCACAGGATGGAAAATGAGAGCCTTAGACAAACAGTATCCTTGTAGAAGATCATTAGGAATCCCACTGTGACATGCCACGTGGAACCTC
Organism: Oriolus oriolus; assembly: GCA_013400235.1. Classification (NCBI taxonomy): domain Eukaryota; kingdom Metazoa; phylum Chordata; class Aves; order Passeriformes; family Corvidae; genus Oriolus; species Oriolus oriolus. The sequence continues at coordinate 593,714 of VXBT01011962.1, forward strand.
GTTGATTCAAATTAGTCATCTGCATTGTTCTATATTTCAGACTGCAGGAGGTTTCAACTTATTTTACAAAACCACAATTGTTACACGTTTATGGTCAGAGTAACATGTAATGTTCTGCACTCTCAGAAGACACCAAAGGCATTTTAATATGTACTCATTATACAGCTCTGTCTGCAATGCTATTTAGAGTTTCATCAGTGTCTGGGTAACAAAGCTCTATTTTCTCAGCTTTTTACAACTGAGCTGTAAACATGAACTCTCAGTTAAACACAGCACTGTATAGAAACTATTATCTAGGACTCAGAGTTTTGATTTTCCTTTTTTTTTTTAACTAAAAAGAGGTCTTTGATGATACACACCTCTGAAATGAATGTATCCTATTGCTGATTTTTTTTGTGTGCAGATATAATACAGGTTTGAACAGTGTTAAACCCACTGTGGTTTGGCTGAAAAAATACAAGAGCAAAAATGCTGTTTGTCACAGTCCTAATTTACTGTGAGGTCAAATATGTACCTTTAAAATAGAGTTTACAGCAGATTTATGGTAATCTATGGTCATTTATGATGGCTACTTGATCCCATACATGTCTATGCAAAATCTTTTATGGGTATTGCTGATGGCAGTATGTATATTTTTAACACATATACCTCCCCCAACTAGGATATCTCAAGAATTTATTTTCTTTATTCCTTGCTGATATTTACTGGTGCAAATCCATCTATTTCAGTAGAGGATTTACTCCAACAGTGTATTTAGTCCCACTCAGGATCCTGTCATGAAATGCAGTAACTTCAGAACTACTTGGGTCTGTACTGCATGTGCTGCAGATACAAATAATCCAAACCTAAATTTGATAGGGGCAGGAGCCTTCCAAATGATCCTAACCTAAGAAGGCCATAATTAATTTTTGTTTTCTAGGAAGGTATCGGAATTTTAATGTTCCTAAAATAGATTTGATTTGTATTATATGGTTTTGGATACAAATCCACATACACTGAAGAATTATTCATATGAATTCTCTTTCCTTTGTGCACAGAATCAGGAATCTGATATATTACTTCAAGAATACATAACACAGCATCAGAGAAAGAATTCAAGAGTCGTGAACAACTCAGGGGACCAGTAATAGAATATGAATCCTAGGTTGTTGGTTCAAATCTAATCCAGGTTGGAAGTAACAGCAATTATTGCCATCTAATGTCTTTTCAGTGATCTGTATGAAATGAGTTTGTGGTATCAGTGTAGTTTCCAACAGACAGGTGTCTAGATCACAGCTGACACCATTGTTGGCAGACACAATGTAGGGACCAAAGCCCAGATTGAAAATGGAACTGCTCTTTGGTGTCAGGGTAAAACTTAAGCATTTCAGCAGGAGAATGTGTAAGCCAATGGGTTTTTAGAACCTATCGATGAAAAGTATTTCAGTCTTCAGGCACTTGCCCAGGAATCCTCTTAAGATCTGAGAATTTTTTCAGTTAAACAATAAAGATGAAATCACTCTCACAACATCCATATTAAAAATTAGCACCCAAAAGTACAAGAAGACACACATAAAAGGAGCAGCCACAATAGTTTCAATTCACTTGCTGAAACTCATGTGCTTAAATTTATTCAAGTGCTTCACAACAGAATAATTCCTTTAATGGCTCCTGCACATTATGCTATGACATCCATATACCACATGGCATGTTTCACAAATCACTGGTAGTAACAGGACTGGGGACACCATTTATTCCCTTCTACTTGTGAGAGCACTAGGAGAAATCCTTACTAGCTAGGGATACTGCTCAGATGACCCGTCTGATGTGATCATTCATGCCACTTGTATTACAAAGCCCTCTCGTCTCTCATCCTGTTTGGGTGTGTTAAGACCAAAAAGTATGTGTAGAATGGCTCAGTGGTGACTCCTAGACATGGCTTTGCTGGTGTTGGGTATCCCAAAGGATCTGCACAATCCTCCCCACAACTCTTGCTACTACAGTGGGGTGTTAAATAATGTGGGGGTTGCAGAGATGCACCCTGTGTCTTCTCCAATTTAAACACTCATTCAAAATCCTATGGATAAACACTATGGTCTAAGCAGAAAAAAATGCCACAAAAACATTTAGAAAACATCCATTTTTATGTATGATCCAGTTAGAAAAATTAGAGCTCTGAAAAATCATGTGATTTATGGACCTTCCCAAGGGTAACCATATTATAGAGGGACTGGGACTTTTATAGAAAAAACACAAATCAGTGTGCTTAAGGCAACTAACTGGCAATTACATACAGTTTTGATTATGGGAACTTACATTTCCACAAAGGAATATAATTACAAGGGAAGTAAATTTTTTTCTTTTTTTTTTTTTAATGTTAACCTTGTACTTTTTGACCTGGGTTTCAATTTAGCAGAGATCGAGAAAATTTTAATCAACATAGATGCATACGTAAATGTTTATATAGTAAGTATCTGGCAGGCAAAACCACTTCTACTGAGGATTATCTGGATCTGGAGTCCACATTATACTAATTAGTAGGTAGTAAAGCCAATAGAAATGAAAGAACCCCAGAGAGAAACGCTACCATATTTTACCTACTACAGGTGATAGATATTATTTGCCCTATTATTATTTTATATTATTTATGGATCACTCTAAGAATGATATATATGAGTTTAATATATTCATGTAAAATATTATATACATGGGAAGAAAGACAGAAAACATTTGGGTCTAATTCTTACATAATTTTGTCATGAAAATTGAATATCAAGAGACTTGAAAAGTAAAGGGAAAATAAAGGAAATAATGAAAGGAAAGAACCCAAAAGCAATAATAGAAAAGAGAAAGAGTGGTATTGTTAATAAATGAAGGATTAGGAGACTCGAACAAAAGGAGACTTTAATATATGATAGAGAAGAAAGAAATGGAAGGACTTTTAAATTTAATAGACAGTTCATAAATTAAAAAATCTGTCATATAGTATTAAAAATCACACTTAGAGTTTCACTGAGTAATATATTATTAATTTATGTTATGATATATGATTCACTGTAGTGCTAATAATTTATATTTTGTGTAGAATTTTAAGTCTAGATTTCCAGCTTTAGTAAGCCTCAGAGTTTTGTCTGGCTTTCCTGCCTCTAGGTTTCACGTAGTGATCAGACATTCCTAAAAGAGGCATGAACCCTGTGTGAGAGAATTATAGCAAATGGGCAGGAGAATTCCTTGTTTAACACAGCATCTGAGGTCACAACTGTATTGCTGGGTTCACCAAATTATTACCGAGTAGTTATTTGTAGGGATAGGACAGCCCTGTGTGTTCTTAGCACTTACACACTGAAGCATTTTATCTTTAAATTTCTAAAGCTCTGAACATGGTTTCAGCCACAAGACTGTGGCTGGAATAATAAGACTGTTAGCTAAATTCCCACACAACATTTTGCAAAGATAGAGATTGAGGTATGGTGGGGGTTTTGGGGGGTTTTTTGTCTAAAAAAGAACAAAGAGCCTGAAAGTGTCCTGAGTTGCAAGGCCAGCTTAATTTTTTTCACTTTCTAAGTCAATCCCTCTTTTTCTGTTGAGGTCTTTACCAAAAACCTTGTCTTTGACTTTTCCTTCAATCTCCCCTTTTAATTTCTGGCCTACCCTCACCCCTCAGCACATCTCTCCATTTCAGGCATGTCTGTCACAGATGTTGGGCTAGGGGTGATAAGCAAGCCCAAATGAAGACTCTTTCCTGTTGGCGAGTTTAGAATGGGATGGGGAACCAGGACAGATGCTCTGGAGCTATTTTATTATTTTATCAGTCTCACATACAGAGTTGAGACACAACAGATATTACAGGCTCACGTTGTCACAGGCTTCCAGCGATTTCCTGGTTACAGGGCATTCTTAAAAGCTTTTTAGCCAATAGCATGTTCTTAAAAGTTACAGACGACTGTCTTAACCAATCTGCAAAAGCGCACGTACTACTGTTATAAACAATAATTGCTTGTTCATACCTCATATAACAATGCACAGTATTCCATTATTAAGCTTAATCTTGTCTATCTTGCTCAGCATATTTTTTGTAGCTCTAAAAGCTATCCCAGCCAAACCTAGAAATTTTAGCCATTGTTTTAATGTCCTTGCCTGTTGTACAATTGTATCTTCTTCAAGTTTTCACAGCCAAAGCTAAATCCTAAACTCTTCTGCTTTATTTCTGAAACCTTTATTTCTCACACTTAAAAACCTTTCTACCTTTTTTCTGTGTTTCCCACACCTTCCTTCAATCTGGATTGCTGCTGCACCAAATACTGTTCCCCATTCTCTGTCCAGTAGCATATCAATTACAATCCCCTCTTTTCCACCTCCTCTCCCGTAGGTCTTCAGTATCCTATAACTCATGGACCAGTAAGCGTCACCTTTAAGATAAACTCTGCCCAGCTCCTAGCTCTTGCATGGTTACTCAGTCTTAATGGTCATCTGTGTCAGAGAGCCCAGATCTTGAGTTTGGTGTAGTTTATCCTTCTGTTTCTAAAGAGAAATTGCATTTACAGCTAGAAACTGGCAAAAAAACCCATCCCAAAGCAACACAAAAAGCAAACTCACACTGAAATAATCTGTTTGGGAAGTTGAAATTCTTTTTGCAGTCAGAACCAATGTGGTGCATAAGTGGGCAGTGCATTTGAAGGGCAGAGAATAGACCATTCTAGAAAAATGGGCAATTAAATGGAAATGTTTGTGGGTTTTTTATTATTTTCTTTTCTTTATTTTGTTTTCAGTGTAATGAGATTGAGGAAAGAGACTGATTAGAAGTACACAGTGAGGAATCTCATAATCACAGCAGGAGGAGGGAACACTGTTATCCTCACTGCAGCCCGACCCCATGACAGCAATAGAGACAGTTCCACAGCTGCTATGGAGGAACCCAGCCAAGAGAGAAACCCTCAAGCTGTCAATAGATCCAGATGTCGCTGCTGCTGCTATTGGAAAGAGATACACCAGAGGTTGTCATTTGGGTGTGTTACTGCCAAACTCGACTGCCTTTGGGCTACAGCTGTTGGCTTTGTTGCTGCAAGACTCTTGAGCAGGAAGAAGAGTCAAAGCTGTGCCAGCACAGTGGGGAGGCAGCTACCAAGTTAATGCTCAAGGGGTATCCTGGCAGTTCTCAACTTGCTTTGTAGTTGTTTTGTTTGGTGGGAAAATAGATGCACCAGTAAAAGCTTAATTTGTAGCTGTAGCTTTAAGTATATACATGCAATATGGTAGTTGTGCATTTGTAGATTTATGATGAGTGACAACTGGATGTCTGTGTTATAGAGTACTCAGCACATGGAAAAGCAAATATTATACCAATAAAGTTTTTCTGTCTGCTTCAAGTGGTTAATCAAACTTCATAACCACAGATCATACTTCTGCTGGATATCATTAAAGGAGAAATAAGACAATGAAAAGGAAAAGGAATGACATCTTGGCTGGGCAAAGTGCTAGCAAGTGTCTGGTTAATGCCTTTTTTTTTTTTTTAATAATATTTACTATGATAAGGCATTATTTGAAAGCCAAAATGAGAACATTTTGAAATCTTGCCACACTTTTTTGTTATGATATAAAACACAGCATTTAAGATTGCAAAGGTTCCCATTGATCAGTGAGACCAGTGCTTTGCTATTCCAGTAATTTTGATGGTTTACTTTCATTTGGAGACATTTTATATGTGTACCTCCGAACACCAACATTTTCCTTTATCTTAAGTAGTTTATTTCACTCCTTGACATCTCCGCTCTTGGTCTGTTTATAGAAGGCATGTACATCCCTTCTGTCTTGCCCCTTGTAGCTGTTTCCCATCTTTCCCTTCCACTAGTAGGTTTCATTCTTGTCATTCTAATAAGCTCAACTCTCAAAGCCCAAACTGCTGCACAGGAATTTTGCCAGTGTAGATATTTCTGTTAATACTGTGGAAAAAACTTTGTACCCCCAACTAAGCATAGCTTATGAAATAGGATCCCTATTTCCCTAATCAGTTCAGCTTCTTCTATGCGTAGCTGTTACAATTCAAATTAATCTTTTCTTAACATGGGCTGTTAGAATCATGCACAGTATTCCACATAAGGAGATATAATTACTTAAACAATAGCAAGAATGCTTCCTTGTTTTGATTAGAAATACATTCTAGCATCTTAAGCATCTACTTCTGCCAGCTTTTACAGACAGAATCTGGCCTTTATATGGCTTTCTGTGATTGTCTGGGTGCCTTTCTTCATGGCTGCATTACTCCACGATTTATGGGATGATGGACCCTCTGAAAAAGCAATATGGTAAGACAGCCTAGACAGGGGACAATGGTGCAAATCTCAAGAAAAAAGTAGCAGAAAAATACCTTTCTAAGACCTTTGAATCTATTTTCCATCCTGAATTCCACTTCTGGGACATAGCAGAATCTTCTTCCAAAGCCTCTTCTTAAAAGACAGATAGCCGAGGTACGGTCAGCAAGAAGTTAGTGGTTTATATGTCACACTTCCTGGCCAGCCCACCAATATCAGTTCCCTGGTTTAGGTTATCTCATGGCTAGCTATTTTGGACTTTTAGGCTTTAAATATCTCCCAGATGTCCTCAGAAGGTACAAAGGACCTCAGTGAAAATAATACTAACCTTCAGTAACGGAGGTGGTATGACTGAATTATTGCCCAGAACTGATTTGTTTTTTTCAATACCAAGTATGGAACAATTTCTGTAGGGTTCCCAACAATGAAAAATAAGTAATACTAATGAAAAATTACTATGGAGAATTATCAAGGCTTTGCAAATTATACTCCATTTCTACATTCCATAAAGTACATCCCTTATGTTTCCAGTTGCAAAACTGCACCAAAAAGAAAAACAGCTGATCAGAGCTGTGTCACCATAAGCACTCAATTTAATTTTTTGTGGATGTAGAGTTTGCATTTTTAGGCAGGTATAGTGCTCTTGCTATATATAGATAAAAAGGCATTTTATGCAGATACAAAGGTCTTATTTTACATATCCTAAGTGAAAATTTCTGTGAGTAGAGCTTTTCACTGGGAATAAACTGTATCTTCAGGAAGCATATCAGTTTGAAGTCTTGTGACAGAGAAGGTTGCTAGGAGTTGAAGACTATTAGCAGAAGAGGCAAGGCAGAATGAGGGAAAACAAATTCCAAGGGACTGAAAGAATATTTCCTTGATGCTGGAATTACTTAACTCAGGCAAGATGTCCTCATCCATTTTTGGGATATAAACAACTTTTTTTAGGGGCCAGCTAATAGATGAACTACTTCACTGCTTATTATGCAAATATAAAGTTATATGTAGAGGAAAGTAATACCACCAAAACAGACCAAGAAGCTTTCATGGAAACTAAAGAGGTTAAATTTTTCCATGCTTAACTTAAACAGTTATTTTAACTTGTGATTTTGGCATCCTCAGGAAGAGGAATAAAAGGAGAAAAAACCCCAAAGCAACAAAGTATTTTGGCTAAAATAATATTAATCTTTGTATTGAGATGCAGTGCAAACAAATCTAAATGTGTGCTTTAGACCAGGTGTACTGTCCTTTAGTAAAGAGATGTAATGTATAGTCATGCAGAAAAACAAAAATTTAGTTTCATTTAAATAGACTGAGGGTCTTTTAAAAATTGTTTTAAAGTGCCAACTCATATGTACAGTATATAGGGAAGTGTGAATAATACCTACACACCACTTTTAAACTTCTGCAGAATTTTACCTTTTGCTTCAGATGGAAAAGAGGAAAGGTATGTGACTGAGATTTCTTACTACCAGAAATCCTGACGACTACGTGTTGGAATTTTGTGTATCCTCAGTGCTGTTTCAGTTGTGAGTCTGAATGCTTTGAAATATTAGAGTGGAGTGTATCTTTTTGTGCTTACGTTGGATATCTGAAACCCTCATTATTTCTGCATTTGTTAAAATACAACTCTCTGTTCAACATACAGACAAAGCAAAAGGCTTTGATAAAACCTGATCTACATTCAGAGATCCGCTATGATCTCAGCTTTTCTAAAGTGGCACATTGCAAAAGGCACAGTACTAGTAGAAAGTACTAAAAGAGGTTACTTTTAACAGCTTCTCTTTACTTTTTCTTGCCAGGAGTGTTTTCATTTACATACCTGAATCATGTCATTATTGTTGCCTTTGCTCTGTCTCTTTCTGGCACTTCAGTGGCTTATCACCTTTTCTTTTTTCTTTCTTTTTTTTTTTTTTTTAAATGAAGAGTGTGCTCTGTACATCTCTTGTGTTGATTTCCTGAATTAATATTCATGATTCTTCTTTTCAAGCCACAAGATCCTCTGTTGATGTTTGCTTTACCACGCTTCTATCAAACCGACTTTTACAAAATAAAAGGTCTTTTTCCTTTTAGATGCTTAGGTTGGGAAATAGACAGTTATCTTCCACATGGCATGTAATGGTTCCTGCTTTATTATATGGATAGATACAGTTTTCTTGCTCTCCTAAGTTTTTTTTACCTACATTTTTAAAGAAACCTTGCATCATCTGTATGTAAAGTGATCCACAAAACAGGCTCACAGGTCAAAAACACATGTATATGCAATTTTAACATGTTTTTTTTAATTAAACTTTCTCTCTGAATTTTTCCATTTAAAATGAAAAGTGCCATAAATGCAATGCTAAATTGTAAATAGAGCGAGCAGTGTACATTTCCTTTTTTATAGGGTTCTCATCTCATCTCTTATACATTTCTAAGAGGAACAAAACACAAAAGTGAAGAGCCTTTTAAAGATACAACCAGAAGAGATGACTATTATCTTCTCCATCCCTATCTCAAAGAGAAAAAAAAGTACAGTATATATTTCATTCTCAGAATGCTCCATTTCCCCTCCGTTTTTCTGTATTATGTCTCCTTTTGTTTTGTGTTACTTTCTACACAGGACTTTGTTGCCCTTCTCTAAAATGGTAATAGCAATAATTAAAGAACAATCACTGTACATCTGCATCTCACAAATACTCTTCCACCTCAATCACGAGAGTCTTTTGACTCACTGATAATTAGGTGCTGCATCCATCACAGTTCATTTTTTCTTTCTTCTCTTTTTTTCAGTCAGCTGGTCCATCTGTCAACCAGAGCACTAATGTGACTGTTTACAGAAGCAGCCGTCTTCCTGTTTTATGCGTCAGACTACCACCTTCAGCTCCTGTGAAAGGCTTCTACTGTTACAAGTTAAGTTGAGCATAAAACTCAATTTCTATCTACATTTATTTTATATATATTAAAAGAAAGAAATAAATAAAATACTATTTTTTTTTTAAAAGTTTCCCTTTGTCCGAATTTACTTGCCTACTTACATGTAGACTTGTGAACTTTTGGTGTCATGAGTTTTCGACCATATGAACATGGTGAACAGCAACACTTGCAGAGAAAGATGGAGCTTCCTGCTGCATGAACGTGAAAGAAAGGAGGCTTTTATGCACTGGTTATGCTACAGAGATAAAAACAAAATGGGCTTCCTCTTTTTATATTCCCTGCCCTGATCCCCAGCTCCATCACCTCCCCTGCATATACCTCCCCATGCCATTAGGCCTTGTCTCCTAGCAACATATGGCCCCTTACCAGAGCTTTGGCTGACTGCTGCCTGTATGCAATCAGCCTGTCAGTCATTTACGAGAGAAAGTGATTGAGCTCTGTCCTGGATGCATATATTTGCAGCATTTAGACTCTGCATAGGTATGATGATGGGAGGACACGTAGCAATGTATGTTTGCAATATGCTTGGAGTAAAGCCTCACTAGATGAACGTTGTTCTAAGTAAAAGAGAAGATGTGGTTTTGGATTTGCGTCCATCAGGAACAATCCTTTCTACCTTTTCTTCATCTGTGGTACTGACTTTACAACTGTCTTACTTACAAAGGGGGAAACTATATTCCTTTTAAAACTAAAATTTCCCATGAAGCTGTCATTTAACTGGTTCCCTGGCATGCCAGTATTCCCATTCACTCTGAATCAGATGAGGAGGCGCATCGACAAAATTTGCATCCTGCCTTCATTATCTGTAGTGGTAAAGCACAAACATGCATCCTGCATGTTGGACACTTGCATTTGCAAGTCATTGTCACAAGTAAGAGCAACTTTGACTTTCACTCCTAGGCCACAATAGCAAAATGGCCAGTGGCTAACAGTGTTTCTGGAGTGATGCCATTGATGGAAAATATTTGGTAGGAGATATTTCTAACACTTAATGTGTTAGAACAACATTTGTGTTGTTTGTACTTTAGCTGCCCTTAGTGTCAATGGAGAGAGGTAGGATTTAAGACCTATAGCTCCAAGCCTTCTGCCGTGATTATACAAGCAACATAGACTCCTACCTGTTCCGAGGTATGTAACACTAAGGGACTTTTCAGTCACGTGTTACGTTTCCTTCCCTGGGAGACAAACAGTCTCGATACAGCAGCTAACTTATGACACACTGCAAAGATAAATCTTGATGCTTAGATCCTGTTGTGAGCTCTTACCAATTAATACACCTTAAATGAGGCAAGGGGGACACGTGCATAATCCAAACAGGCAAAAAGGATGAAACACAAAAAAGCTGCTGTGGAAAGTCCTAGCTTTGGGCTCCCTACACCTGATCTGGTTCTACCCAAAGATCCCCAGTGACAGATTCACATTACAAGGCTGCTGCTTGAAATGCTGCCCACAACCTGTCCTTGGCTCTTGCAGCCCCAGGCCTTCATCAGGTTTCCTAAAATTACCTCCAAGGGAGATTTAGGCGTATATTCCATGGGGCAGCGAGAATTTCAGACTGTATAATCAATACTTTGCCTAAACCTTTTTAAAATTGCTTACAATTAAATCCTTAGATAACCTGCATCTTTCTGGAATGAGGGACAGCAGCACCAGACAGAGATTTTGGGATAAAATTTTCCTTATATGTGTTAACCTGCGCCACTGCTCAATCACAACCTGTTTTTTAGATCATTCGTAGATTAACACACACGAAAAAGTGTTGCCTTTCAGGCACCTGCCTGGAGGTAGACCTGACTCCCTCCACTGATTCTGCAGAGGCAGTTGTTCAGTGCTGGGTAATCAGCACTTGGAATTACTCACCCCTTTGGTGTTGCAATACAGCGATTAGTAATTAAACCAGTGCCCACTGAACTCAATGAAAAGACTCTTACTGACTTCAGAGGGTACTGGATCAGACCATTTATGGAACAGTTCCATTTTGATATCCAGCCAAGTGGATAAAGCCACTCATTCTTTCTGTTAATACAGTGTATAGCCCTCAGTAATCTGGGCACAGTGATTAAAAAAAAGGCAACTAGTTCTCCAGAGACTGTACTTCTGGAAATTATACATTTGCATGTAGTTCCAAGCAGTTAAGTGACTACATTAAGTATTGGGCATCTGAATTTGCCAGTCAGACAAGATTCTTGGCTCTTCTTCCAGGTCCAAAACTCAGATCTCTAGCTGTTATACTCAAGTTAAATAATAAACTAACTGAACACATTTCACTTAACAGCAAGCGAGACAGCCATTTCTGATCTGCTGCATTCCAGCATTTGAATCCTCAGTCATTTCATACAGACTTCTGGTAACAATTAATACTACCATAAAAAGAAAATAACAGGGCGAAACATGCACACAAATTGAAAGCAGATATCTGAATGTTGTTGTCCCACAAATTTAGATCAACCGCATGTCTGCCTGGAAACTTGTAACTAGCATTTGTGAGTGATGTTATAATATAAAGTGTGGTGGAGAAATGACAGTGAAGCCTGTTTGTACTTTCTGGAATTAATATATGTATGCAGATAATTAAAAGAATAATAAAAATACATAAGATGAACATACACAAGGGGATGGTTTAAACATCATCCAAACATGTCATATGGTATGTAAGCCTTAGGGAAATAAAGGCTTACAGGATACTGGCAGACAGTCCTGCTGCTGGTACCAGAATTTAGCAGTTTCACTGCTTGAAAATAAATCCTTTTAGTTAATCCGTCTCTGTGGGTGGAATTACACACACCACTCCCGTTATTGTTAGGCAGGAGTGCAGGCTGAATTCCCATGAACTTTGCTGAAAATGTAAGTTGCAGTCTTTCCTACGCAAAGCTTTATTTATTAGAAATGCTTTTTAATGTGTCATGGTGAAATCTTATCATGGTAACATCAGATATGGCTTCTATTAGGGAGTGCACATTTCACCCTTGATGTGTACCTGCAACTCTTATTAGCATGACAGGGCATTTACTATGCATATCAAGAAGGGAATATGTGAGATCGTGAATTCTTTCACCCAGTGTGTTCCAGAGAGCAAAATTTTAGCGGCCAAATGTTAACACCTGGCACAGTAAAGAGCTTGGTGCAGACAGCCAAGGTTATTGAATGGGAATGTGGCTGCACTGTAAGCCTTCCCTTCACCATCTGGTTCATTCTGGAATATGGAATATATATCACAATTATATGAATAAATGAAAAGATATGCAAGTTAACTGAAATGTATGTGTTCCCTGCTTTTCTGCACAATGAAACAGCCATCTGGGAATCAGTATGTCTCACATTTCAAGCACAAATCAAAGCAAGCAGCAATTCACTCCGTGACGTGTGCTTCATAGAAAACTGGACTTCATTATCTCAGAGTTAATCACTTTGGAGTCTTTTTTTCAGGTTTCCACCCCCCTTCTTCCCCCCCTCTCTATGGATACAAAACAAAGCTATTTGGAAATATAAGGAGAATACCCTTATTAAAATTGCATTTTGAACACAGTGTGGTTAAAAAATAAAAAAAGGAAAATGGAAGCACATTTATTTGCACTCTTGCCTCTCAGATCCAAACTCAGAGGTGGGTCTGTAGAGTGGGTAGAAAGAATTGCTAGATAGATATATTCTTTTTTCCCTCTCCTTCTTCACATCAGTTTGTTTTAGGTGCATATTTTCCTTTTCCACATCTCTGCAGCACTACTGGCTAATGGAATGGGTGACAAGGATCCAAAGCATATGCTGTTGCCCAGCTAAACATAACAGGAAGTGGAGGGAGTGGGGGGCATGCTGAGAGCCAGAGTGCCAAGAAAGCCCCCTCTGACCTTCCACCATCTCATGGCACATATGATATTTGAGGTCAGAACTGCACAAATCACACAATACTTCCCCTCCTGCCCTGGTTTTTCTTTCTCTTCTGTGGATGGTGGGTGCAAATCCTGGCAATAGAATGCAGTGGAGATTTGCTGTGGGAAAACTCTTCTGGGGCTAATCCGAAGGAAGGGATGCTAGGACTCACAGGAATTAAAAGGCATGGTTTCTGCAGTTATACGGGGTATGTATGTTAAGTGTCATTGCATCCCAAGGCAAAGAATGTGTCTGATAGACAAGTCATGATAGTGCTTTGGGAAAAGCAGTCTTAGAACAATGGATTACTGTAGTTCCATTTCATATATGTCATTTTGTAGCCTTTCTGGAAAGAAAAGCTGTCTCTATTAAACAAAAATCAAAAAATATAATTGCTGGAAGAGGCTCAGACACATTTGCTCCTTTTCCAAACTTCATTAATCTCCTTGAACACAAGAGTTGACTAATTCTATGGGCTTGCAGCCAAGCTCCTAAAAAATAAAAGTTAAGAGCAAATATTGACGATTGTTGCAAGGGTCCTTCCTATGCTTGCTCCCCATAATTGTCCTATTCAAAAGAAATAAAAAAGTTTTAAATATGATGCTATCTTAGAGAATGCATCTTTTTTATGTCTGGAAAAAAAGTCTAAATATGTAAATTGCTTCCTCACAAAGAAAAGACTGGTTTTCTAGTGTCTGCATTTTGGGAAGTGCTTATGTGCATTCACAGACTGATGCAGGAATAAAACAACAAACTTGTTTCTAAAAACCAGGAAACCTATATGTCTGTATGTGCTACATTGTTTAATCTTCGAATGGTCCTGCAGAGTCATAACCAATCTGGGACCAAAAACAGCTTCAGTTTTCAGTCCTCCAATTTTTTATGTGTTGAGCACCCCCAAGACTGACAGAAAACAATAACAATGTGGCTTTTGACGGTGTAGGATCAGACAATTGAAAGGAGCTGAGAATCATCAGTCCCTTGTGATTCTAAATTCTTAGCAAGCAACAGAGATGGAAAAATAGCCAAAACCAAAGTTCACTTGAACCCCTGTTGTCTGAGGTAATTTTGTGAATATCGAAAGAAAATCTGCTTTGGATATGTTCTTCCTACTTCAGTTGTCTAAAAAAAACCCCTCAGGTTCAAAGAAAGGGCACAGTAAATTCTGAATATCTGAAGATGTGGAGCTGATGTATATCCACTAAATGCTAACATAATTAAGACATGACATCATCCTTCAAGCATTATGGGTGCTGCATTTTGTATTGTAAATCCTTATCTAGCTCATAATAGTCTGCTGAGCACTTAGTTATTTTTTCACTCTGCACCTCAGATATGTGTATTAAAAATTATAAAAATCAAATTGACTTCATAATTGATTTTTTATGGATGTTATTTGTTTTGCTATGAATATTTCATAAACAATTTTTTCCTAAAGTATAGCGTCATAAGATGTGCAACTAAGAGAGACAGATGGCAGTGGGTGAATGTGAATTTATATTATATTAATGTTATCCTTAAATTTAAATTCTTTGTTAATATTTTGTATTTTTCTATTAAGTATTTTGTGTTGTTTTAAAATCAAAGGGGAGTTTGCCATTGTTTTCAGTTAGATCAGGACCAGGTATGTTATCTCAATTTTACCGTTACAGTTACTTTTGTGATTCATTTGAAAAGTGGCAACGAAGGAAATGGTCCAGAATCTGTAACACTTTCTCCAATGTAAAAACCTTTATTCTCGTGAATCATTCCACTGGGGTCATTGCATAAAGAGGAGTTGCAAGACAGAGACAGCTTTTCTCAGCTACATGAATTCCGAATTTATCAAGCTTATGCGTGGTGCAGCCCAGGAGATGAAAAAGTGGCTGAGAAGATGAGGAAGGTGGAGACCTTTCAATTTCCCACAGCACAGGATTTCTAGGGACATAGAGGAGAGGAATGAGTATGAATGAGTATGAATGAGTATGAAAAGCCAAACATTTCTCCACATACAGCTCTCCTTCGGGCCTGAAGGCTCTGAGCCCATTGGCAGGGCCCTCCCTGCTGCAGGGACAGGGTGTGTCAGGGACCCTTTTGAAGATGGTGTGAGTAGATCCTGCACAATGGGGACAGTTGGCCACTGCTGAGACTTCTGCTTTGAAGCAAAGCTTGGGTGTCTTTGCGTTTCTGTAGGCAAGATGGGTGGTGTTGGCTCATGGGCTGGGGCTCTTCATGCACAGGGTACATCCAATGTGCCATCTGATTTTGACCATCTAGAAGTTCGTTCATCCTGTAGTAAAATGGAGTTTGGAAAGGAGTGTCTCTACATTGACAGGAGGGTCTGGACAGCTGGCTTAGAACTAACACTTTTGAGAGTGAATTTAGGTGAGATGAGTTGTACCCTGAGTCAAATGCTCAGCATTAGTACCACCATCAACTAAATATAATCTGTGAGAAACTTGTTACACCTCAGGCTCCCTCCAACAAGATTTTTCTCCTGCCTGGTGCCCTGTGCTACACTGCCACATGCTCAGATAAAGCAGGGCAAGCCCACTGGGTGAGGACAGCATTACCATCCGAGGATTAGCTCTTCAACAGCAGATGGTGGAGAGCTGTTAACCTTTTGCTTTAGTAGGTATTAAGAAAGAGGGTAACAAGAATATTCCATCACTAAGGACGTATCAGGCAGCATTAGCAATGGGTAATTTGAGGGGTTAAGAAGTCTGCCCTGTGGGAGTTTCTTAAAAAGTTAATCTTTTATAAAGATTGAAAGTTTCACAGGCACAAAGTTTGCCTCAGAGAGATTTAGTTCTTTTAGCCTATGATCTTGATACTTGCCAAAGGACAAACTAAATGGGAATTTGCATCATGCCTCCACATGTGTTTCACATATTTCACATGTGGTGTCTAAATGGCTTCTGTGACCTTAGTGTGCAGATCACACGTTTTTCACATATGCTTTGTGTGGTTCACATCTGTTTGAAACATTGTTTCTGACAGTAGAAATCATTATTGTTTTACAGCACGCTCTAGTAATTTAATTCAAGCAGCAGAACTTGAGAAGATGCAGAGTGGTTTTGGTTTTGGTTTAGATTTTGTGTTGACTGCTACCCATTATAATTGCATACCAGAGGAGAGATTCACAGCCCAGGCCAGAGTTTTCAATTAGGGTGATCAAGACTTTTTTGTCAACATGATTTTTTTCTCCGGTGAATACGCTGACTTGTCAAAGTTGTCGCTTTGGCAAAAAAGTGCCTGATCCAAATATTATTATGTTCTGATGGGTTTTCTGGGTCTCTGATTCAATTTATACACAAAGCTAGAAAGACAGTGGTCCACTGGTGGGTACTCACACGGGTTTGGGGAAGCTAAGCTTAATTTTTTATTCTGTAATATTTAGAGTACAGGTTGAACATGACTCTTTCACTGACCCTTTTGAGTGCCCCAGTGTCTCAGGCTGGGCAGCTGGTTTTCCTATGCCTCATTGAATTGTTTCTACAAACTGGAAAATGTCCTGCAGAAGGAACTTGAAAATGACAGAGACACTGAGCATGTAGCTTGGTTGTTAGGACAAAGATGGAAGAGACTCTTGCCAACATCCTTGATGCAGCACAGGCTTAATTATTAATACAGGTAGAATTCCTCCAGTGGTCCATTCTGCTACTGGACAGAGAGGGCTCATACCAGACCCATCAGAGATGCGTAAACAAGTTCTTAGCCTAAATGAGAACAAACAAAAATTTGTAGCTTGGTCTCTCACTCACCACTTCCAAATAGCTGTGCTAAAGTGAACAGGTGTGTGCAGTAATGGCAATTTCAAAATAATTTGCTAAATATTGAGGGCACCCAGGCAATGTGGAGACACTTGAATTTACCTATGATTCCGTCTTCCATCAAGTGATAAAGGCCTGCCAGCTGTTGAATTTTTCCCTGTGTTTTTTCCATTTATTTCTATGTACATTCCTCAGAGTTCAGTCAAACGCCTGTTTCCTTGCCTATCACAAGTAGCTCGCTTTAAATTGCAAAATATTTTCAACCTCATTTATTCTAATTATAGGTGGTATAATATTTTTTAAATTTTACATAAATCAGGAAAAGATAGGCCTTGTATTACAGGTTCTCAGGAAAAAATGCAGTCCAGCCTGTATTGCCATGCTGCAGTTGCAGACCTACAGCTGCTTGCACCTACCTGCACCTACCAAGTTTGCAAAGAAATAGGAGCAGTCGAGACTATGGCTCTTAGAAAATGGGGCCTTGATATGGATACAGAAGTGGCCATACTGCATGTTGCATGATGGAATACATGTTTTCAGTCTGAGCAGGGTCTGAATGACCCTTTGGGCAGAGAACCAGTCAGTAATTTGAAGTCCTAAATTGAGCTTTTTGTTTGTTAACACCTCCTGTGCTCTCCTCTGCTAATGATAACAAGAAGTGCTTTTGTTCCTGTTCCCAGTGCAGACAAAAGGAACACATAAAGGTAAAAAGGTGTGGTCAAAACGGTAGAAGGTGAGTATATCCATTGCAGGACAAAATGCAGTATGTGGGCTCTGTTTCTAACTCTGTGATTTTTGAAAGTCATGCTATGAACAAAAATCTCAGTTACTTTAGGTATTATGCCCTGGTCTTTCATATTTTCACCTAACAGTTTATTAGATAGCCTTCTGAGCAAATGTCTCTTATTTATACATTGGTTTTTGCTTTTTCCTTCCAAAACAATCACACCCTTCCCTTTGAGGTCAGAGCGTCCTGAATATAATGGTTCAGCTAGTTGGGGACAGAGAAGTCATGCAAAGGAAAGGTCATGAAGGGGGGTCCCTGGTGCTCACTCACCCTGCTTGATGGCGTATGTCTTCACAGCAGATTTATAGGGTTTGCAAGAAAGGGCTGAGTTTGACAAACAAATGGTCAAAGAAAAAATTAATACATACCCCCTCCACAGGAGAGAACTGCTGCTGCCTCACATAAGCAGCAGTGACATATTTAAGTCTGGAGAGTGTGTGTGTGTGTGTGTATTCCATCTCTCAGTCCATCGCAAAGCCCCTGCACGTGGCCTGTTTACTCAAGCTTTTCATAGGCATGCAAGATTTGGCTCGAACAGAACAAACTCAAGCCACAGAGAGGAGCCCTGAAAGCATTAAGCCTAAGAAGTTATGGTTTGCCTCTCCTTTCGTTGAAGTATACATGCAAAGCTCATTAATGCTAATGATAGTCTAGGAACAAATGAGCCATGTTGTGCCACGGCTACTTTATCCCATAGGCAGGGCAGGAATGTGGCACCACTCACCCAACAAGTTACCTAACACAGACTTGGCCTCATGTTGAAAGAGATTTGAAGCTGTAGGCAGTTAAATACATTGCCTGCCCCTTAGGACTGCCACCGTAAATAAGCATTTTAAAAGAATCTCAGCCTTTAATGAAGAACAGAGGGAATTTTCAATCAGTAATCAGAAACAGCTCTCAAAATCAGGGACAGTGGAGCGGTATGCATATTTTTATTTGGTGCACAGCAAATGCATTGTTTCTGAGCTATTCCTGTAAGGAGACTCACTGTACTGTTAAAACCTTAGTGGATCCCGCCGTGTTTGTGATTCTCTGAGTATTAAAGGAATTAGAGAAAGCCTTCTAAAGCAGTTAGAGGCACCACAGTGAGAAATGATTACCCACTTTAAAACCAGCCATGTACAATTAAAAATGAAAAAAAAAAAGAGAGGGAGAATAGATGCAAATAAAAAGTCTGAGCCAAAAGAGAGGAAAAATGGTTTAAAATATCTATCTGTTATAATCATTCTAGACACTGTGAGACTACATGTGCTGTAAAGGAAGATGGAGAAGTAAAAAGACACTTATCTAATCGTCTGCAAATTATAGTAAGAACTACATTAATGAGACCTAAGGATATATCCCTGTTAATGAGTCAACAGGATCCTCGGGAGTAAATGAAATTCCATGCTGCTGTAGCAAAATGTACTTCAGTCACAGCAGAAAGACATTATTAGTCAGAGAAGATATAAATAAAAAAACTTGTTAATATTCAAAACTATAATCAGTGAAGCTCACGTGTTGAAATCCTAAAACTGTAAGAAAATGTTAAAAAAATTCCACAGTCCCGCACAGTATGATATAAATACAAATATATATAAAACAGTGGAAGCTGAGGCCACAAGCTACAAAAGCAAGGCAGTGAGAAATGGGTTTTGTGTTTAAAGAAATAGATCTGGGGTAATATGGAGAACTGTGACACATAAATATATGTGCTTTGACATCACATATAATCAGTTTTCTTCTCCTCATCTTGTGCAATTCTGCTCTCTGCTTTTCAGTCCTATGTAGTGGTTATTTCTTATTCTGTTGACTCAAGGTTTTTGGGGAATTCTGTTTCTGGCACAATGCTCAACCTGTTGGAAAGCAATCCATAAAGGATATATTGCCTTTATCTTGTCACCATTTCATAACTTTTGTGAAACTCTTGGTAAGACTTGAGTTTTTGACTTGAGAAACAGACTGGAATGAGAGAATCTGAAACACATTTTCCTAACAGATGGATAAACCTAGAAATTATTGTCCTACTTCTGGGCAGTATTTAAAAATAACAGGGAAACAAATGGCTCAAAACGCAAAAGTATTGCATGATGTTCATGCCCAGTGTGTCAAGTCTTCAATTAAAATCTTAACTTTGAATTTGAACACCTTTCCTGGGTTACATGCACTTACAGAAGGGGTCAGTCCGTAGTCAGGTAAATCTTTCAAGATTGACTGATATCAACAAATAATATGAAGAATAACCTTCCTTGAAAACATGTATGTCCTATTGAAGAAGACATTATAGTGAGAAAGCAGCAAACATTGTATTTTTAAGTCCTCAGAGGCAGATGAGACATTTAAATCTGGTTGTGGTTTAGGCCACTGGAGTGCTGAAGTCATAAAAGAAGGGGACAAAAAGCAGAAGTAAGAATAAATGAGTTTGAAGCCAAATCTTTAGTCGTTAAACCTGTTCAGAAACAAGTGTCTCAGAAAATTCAGAGTTCTGAATGTATTGTAAGCAACTGTTTCATCATTTCTGAAGTATTTTGTCAGTGTTGTCTCATCTAAAATAGGTCTTTCAATCTATGCAGAATTCATGAACAGTTTTGGCTCTTCTGAAGATGAATTTTTAAGCAAATGAATAATTTACCAAAAAAACCCTTTCACTTCTCAAATTTAATTCAATTATCCTACGCAATGCCAATATCATAGGGTATGTTTTGACACATAAGGAAATCTGTGGGGCGTTTAATTAGTTGGGGTTTTTTTTCATTTAATTTAGAGGCACAGTATTTATTGCACTACTAAAGAATTTTCCATCAGACTTTAATTTCTTCTTCTTTCATGAAATCTGGCAAAATTTAAGACATGGAAGGCAATGGAAATGTGCCGGTTCCTAAGAAATCTAGATGTGGCCAGGAATCTGCTGTGATGAAGTGTCTTAGAACTCTTCAGTTTCTTCAGCCAAGCATAATCTCACTAAAAATTACACATACATGAAAAGAAAAAGATGTCATCAAATCATTTCCTTACAGTCATCAACATCATTATGAACTGGCGCCTGTTCCAAAGCATCCACATATCTTTCTTTCCTCCAGCTCAAAAGACTACCTTCTCACTAGCCTCCTTAGGCTTTATCTAATTTCCAATTGTTTCTGTAGGATTTTGTTCTGTTTCTCATCATCTAATGTGTTCATCAGTGTCCTTTGGCCCCGATCCCAAAGCCAGGTCTTTTAACCTTCATCATCTTTTTCACAAGAATTAATTTAAAATCAGGGCATAACTGTTGCAAAATACATTTTAAAAATGTAATGAGAATATGGGTCAGTTTATATACCAAATATTCTTGAGAATATTGCTAATTTGAGTTATTTTAGAAGGGTCCCTTTACAACACAAATCCCATGTGATGTGGCAGCTGTTATGTTAACTACTATGTTTCCATAAAAGCATACTATGTTGTTGTGTAACCCCAAATGAAAATTCATTTGTTAAAGTTATGTCTGCCAAGATGCCTAATTTTTTCAGCTTTTAATTGCTCAATATGTCTGTGTTTCTTGTACTTGAAGGGATAACTCATCTTTTTTTCAAATCCATTGATTTTGCCCTTATGTTGAGGTAGATATCTACTAGTTATAGTTGCACTCTGGTATGCTTCCTGTGGGATGTTGCAGAAGCCAAGGTCTCCACCTGACATCTGCCTTTACTAGACTTTCACATCTCAAATTATTTGACATTACTGTTAGTTCTGTGTGGTGCCTAAACAACAAACAACATATACAAGAGCAGTAAACAAGGAAAACTCTAAACCTCATTTTTTAAAATTAATTCTTAAGGAAAAAGTCCAAAATACTTATTAGATGTGTGCTTTTTAATATTTTTCTCCTAGAAACAGTAATATTTTCAACGCCATCAGTAATGTTGTTTCGGCTGATTGATTGTTACCTCCAGACTTCCCTTGACACAAAAGTAGCAAGCTCTTTTCGAAGTGGAATGCACTAAGTAATTATTCAGTTTTAGAGATGCAACTGAAGTGTTGTGTTAGCATTAGTGTTATCTGCTAAAAGTATGCAAGGCAATTCATTCTGTGGACAGTTTGAATGGCTAACATTTCACAAGCAGAGTTACTTTCCTGGGTTTTATTTGCCCATATACAAAATTTGTTATGAGATCTAAAAAAAAAAAAAGTGTTATTACAAATCCTGAATTATGTGGAATAAAAACAAAAATCAAAAATAAAACAAGTAGGTAGAAAAGTTTATAAGATCTGAATCTGTAGATCATAAGACCCAGTCCTGTCTTCTGTGACCACAGAAGTCAGTGCTCCACTGCTTAGAGATAGATTTGCCTCTTCTGAACCATCAAAATGTCTGATCTGGTTTCCGTCTCCAATCTAGAAAAATTATTCTAAGAAACTATTACACAGTCTACCAATGCTTTAGGCTTGGGTTGGTCAGAAAAGCTTTTACCCTGATATCCTTCAACAGATTGGGCTACATGAAGTTTATCAACCTCCCTTTCCACTTGATCTCTTAGAATGAATGATGAAATTTTGTCCCATTAGTGTGACAACTCTGAATCTTCCTTGTCAATAAGCGAGAGCAGGATGTGGGATAGTGTTCCATAATGCAAAGCATATATGTAGGAGTGATTCATATTCAGCACTTCAGAGGAGTAATGACTTAAAATATGTTTGGGTCTTCATGCATGCTGACACTAAGAAGCCATATGATGTCTTATATGGAGTTTCTAATTTGTAGCAACAACTAAGGTAATTGCAGTTGTAGGGAAATGGATTTCCTGTTTTGCAGAATCACTTGCAAGAATGTTTTGGGTAAGAGTTAAGAGTTCATCCAGTGTAACTTTCGGCCTAATAGCAGAAAGATGCCTCTGAGGAAAGGGAAAGGAACATTTCTTAGGTACAATGTCTAAAATACAGAGCTTTTTTCAAATCATTATGAACAATTTTAAAAAAACCAAAACAAAACATAATCACTGTTTTAACTATGGATAGTTTTATCACCCGTATAAAATCAAGTCTCACTTTGAATTTGGGATCAAAATTGTCTTGTACGCATAGCTTAGGAAAATATTTTCCTGTGTCAACTTTGAATTTGCTGCCTTTCAGTATCCCCGGAAGTTCCCTTTTTCTTGTGCAATGAAACAGAGACATTAAAAATATTCAGTATATCTTCAGTATCATTCTTTAGATACAGATTTTCATAGAACTTTGTTTTGTTCATTTCCATTTTTTCCTAGCTGGAATTCTAGTCTTTTAAATCTTCAGATTAGAGTTTTCAAGAATTTGAACCAGCATTTGAAAACCAAAATGTAAAGAAGAAATTAGTGGAGAAAATAAAAATATAGCATATCTCCTTTTTGTAAGATACCTATTAGATTATGAAAGAGATGAATCAAAAGAAATGCTTTACAAAATATTTGTAATTCAGTGATTGAAAATGTGCTCATTTTTAAAATAAAAAAGTTCTTTCAAATGTTTGATGATTAGCAAATACAAAGTTCAGAGCTGTATTTTAAAAAGGTCTATAATTGATTTTGTTTCTTCCTAATTGCTTCATATTTGTATGGCTATAGACAGTAGATGGTTCTGCAGTGAATAGAAAGCTTTAACAGCTGATGAGTTTTACAGATGTCATAAGAAAGTAGAACAATTTTTTCCTTCATTGAATTACTTTTATCCACATCATTTTAGTTGCTGTTCATAAAGAGCATAAATAACATAAAAAGGAAAGTATTTATGATTTCATAATTTAACTCCAATTTAGCTGTTCTTGGAAAACATAATTTTATGTTCATTCTTGTCACTATAATTTTATGACAAAGACATTTCATATCTTAGCCAGCCCTGATGTGAACTCCCTTCACTGACGTCAATAAAAGGGGGATTCTGGTTTATTCTCTCTGGCCCTCTACAAAGAAATAAACCACCATTTGTATGATATAAACAGCTTAACAGCATCTTTCACTTAATCTAAGACTTTTTAGTCACAATGCCAGCTTTTAGCTTTGATTTTAATTTTCTGCAGTACCCAATGGTACAGTGGGCAAAATGCCACGAAACCAAAGACTAGGATGAAATTCCTTTGAGAAAACTTCTGAAGCATTTCAATCAGAACACTATGGGCAAGTCATCGAGATATAGCTACTCCATTTCACTCGGTTCATGTTGCTGATAGATGTTGATGCACTGTGAAAGAATAGGAAATATGAAGGAACCCTTCACTTTATCATTTGCCACTGGCTAACAGAGATGATAGACACTGGGGTGTCCCAGAGAAAAAGACTTTTAAAACACTGATCACATTTTTTCAGCAGGTGATTTCAGTAGGTCTTCATTAAAAGACAGCTAAAACTTACCAAAATAATTCACATGCATAAATATTGCCTTTCATTTGCAGCTGTACAGCTGGGAATGCTTCAGATGTTCTGCAGCTGCTTGTTTTTAACTCCATATAAGTGCCAAACACAGGACAGAGTACTTCTGGGCATCATATCAGCTTTATACTCTTTTCTATCAAATGCCCTTGCTTGGAAGTAAATATGGACAACTTGGGAGATACAGTAGCTTGCTAATTTATGTGAGAGCTTTGTTTAAATTTCTGACTTATGAAAGAGGTGAGCAATGCACAACCAAAATGGAAATCACTTGTCAGGAGGTTAGAGATACTGGGGATGTGAAGAGGGGTGTCCAAACTCAAAGTCATTACAGCTGTGTACGTAGTATCATCACCAGCTGAACTCTGTGTAGTAGCCATACACTCCATACAAATCAAGAGTTGACCTATGCCTCATTTACAGATATGTCTTGCAATGATTAGGGCTCTAAAAGGAGATGCACTCATTTAAGAACAAAATCTATAAAGTAGGTGACCAGAAACCGCTGCACTACTGGCTACCTTGACCTATTTGATTTTGACAGGACTCGAAGATGCACCATAAGGCAAGAGGGAAAAGCCGACCAAAGATGTGTGCAGCTACTACCAGCATTGTTATTCCTCTGCCAGATCCAGCTACAACATAATTTGAGAAAAAGCAGGAAGAAAAATATACAGTAGGCTGTACTGGACAAAGGGGTAGAAAGCATACTCAATACTGGCATTTATTTATTCACTATGTATGCTACATAATTTCTTATTACAGTAAGTTCCTATAAGCAATTCATTTGTAACTGCATCTGTTTTGTTTTTTAGAAGCTCATTTTTGTTAATATAGCAATGTTTTATTCTTGATAAAAGGAACATAAGGCAAAATTTTTAAAGAAAAAGCATAGATTTTTTTCTATTTAACTAAAAATAAAGCTCCACCAAATTCTTAGTTTTAGTCACCCTCCAGAAAATCTCATATAAGAGGAAGGCTTTTAACTGCAGTAACCATAGCATAAGTCTTCACACGGCTATCTGGAAAAAACATGCAGCTACAAGGCACCTTTGCTCCAGATTTATTTCTCACATTTCACCGATGTGGGGCAGAAGAAATCTTTTTTTGGCCTGCAGAAAAAATGTCTGTTAGACATTATATATATGTATATACAATTACATTAAGTTAAACATTTTTTGCATAATATTCCTTCCATCCCCAAGAATTCTCCTTTACACCGAGTATCCTTTTCAATTTAGTGGCCACTTAGCAGAAGTCTTTACTAGCAATCCATTTTCTTGTTTGTGGATTTGTTTTTCTGTTGACTGAAAGATACAATAGCTCAACCTTAATATATGTATTACTATTTATTCATATTCATATTTAGTGTTCTCTTTGTCCACCATGTAACATAGGGTGGGTCCAGTTACATGTGCTTGTCTGGAAATCATCTGCACAAGACCTATAGCTGAGGAGGGATTTAGGGAAATTATGTTAGGTGTTGTTCTTGCTGTCTTGCCGACATTTGATTATTCCAAGATGATCTTTAGGATTGTTGCCAATATAACTACCAAAATCATTGTAAGGTTGTCTAGGAAACCTTTTCTGTCTGGATATCTGTTGATTAAAAGATTTCTGTGTTATTTTTGCTGTTGATTCATGGCATGGATAATTGGGTTTTGGTTTCTTTAGTGGAAGCTTTTTACAATTGTTACTGGGCAGTACAATGCTAAGGGCCTTGCATAACAGGCAGTCAAATTAAGACTCCACCTCTCCAAATGAGAAACTTGTAGCAAGGAAAAAAATGCTTGCAAATCTGAAGTTATTCTCTTGTAATCACTAGCTTTAAATTTAAAAAAGCTTGATTCTCTTAGCACTTTATTAGAGAATCAGGAAGTCAAAAATGACCAGCAAAACTCCTATTCTAGATTATGTTCGAACTGTCACGGAAGGTAGTGGTGATTGTTACCTGAGGTTTCTGTGCACGTTGGTGCAAAGGATTACCTTAGAGTGATTAGCTAAAGTATAATCAATTCAGATTAATCAATAGCTAATAATCCAAAGTAACCCAATCACTTTCTACAACGAAATAGCATCTTCTGTAGACATGGAGAGACCAGTGGATGTTTTTTACCTTGACTTCAGCAAAGTCTTCAACAGTGTTTCCCACAGCTTTCTCCTGGGCAAACTGGCAAGGTACAGGTTGGATGAGTGGTCTAAAGGATGGGTAGAAAATGATTAAACAGATTGCACTCAGACAGTAGTATCCAATGGTTTTCACTCAGGTTGACAGACTGTCACAAGTGGAGTGCTCCAGGGATTGATACTGGGCTCCAAGGACTTCAGCATCTGGATGATGGCATCTAAATCTCATCAGGTTTGCTGATGGCACCAAACTGGCTGATAAGGTGATCATAATCACAAGGGAGAACCCTCTTACAGATAGACCTGGACATGCTGGAAGAAAGGGCAAGCAAAACCAGCATGAAGTTCAAAGACAGGTGCCAAGTGCTGAACCTGGAATGGAATACCCAAAAAGCTCAGTACAGGTTGTGTGGCTGGGGAACAACCCTGCTGAAAGTGACCTGGGGGTCCTGGTGAACAACAACAAGCTGAACATAAGTCAGTGGTGTAATACTACAGCAACAAAGGTGAATCAGACCCTAGGCTGCATCCACAGGGGCATTACTGGGAGAGATATAGACGTGATCATTCCACTCTCCTCACCACGTATCAGGCTTTTACCCACAATGCCAGAAAGATGCAGACAAAGAAAGGGTCCAAAGGAGAACAACAATGACGATCAAAGAGAAAAGACTGAAGGAGTAGGTCTTTGCACCCTGGAGAAAAGAAAGCTCTGGACATACCTCATCACAATATTCTGATGGAATTAAAGGACAGATAAAGAGGACAGAGTCTCTCTCTTCAAAAGAAGTCACATGAAGACAAGTTGCACAGGGAGATGTTTTATCTCAACATAAAAAAAAATCTTTTACAGTGAGAAAAATCATTCATTGAGATAACTTCCCCAAGGACATGGAAGAGTCTCCATCACTGGAGGTTTTCAAGACATGACTGTACAGGGACTAGATAATCTCTCAAGGTCCCTTCCAGCCTGGGCTGGTCTATGATTCAATGGTTCTATGAGTCACCTCTCCTACTCAGGTGGAATCTCACTGCTGTGAGGAAGAAACTGTCTGCTTGTCAATGATGACAACACTGATCTGAAGTCGTAAAAGAGGAGTTTTCTGGACAGCTTGTTTGTATGCAGGATGTGGCTCTGGCTGCTATTGTTTCAGAATCCAGATTGCAGAGGTAGGTACATGGTACTGACCAGCAGATTTCCAGGAAGCAGCAAGTTTATTCAACCAGCTGTGCTGTCTGTCTAGTGAGGGAAAAAGTGGTAACAGAAGAAGAAGGCTGTTTTTACTTAAAATGAATGCCATGATAATGGATTTATGTCTTCTCTTCTGAACAACTGCACCTCCCTATTTCTGATAACACTCATTGTAGAAGAAAATGGCACCATTGGGGAATGCTGGCCTTTTACACTCCATCTTCCCATGTCACTAGCCTGGCATTAGCTTGATAAAGGCATGCAATGACACATCTTGATGTAATCAGATTTCACTGATGTTTAGGCGAGAAAAATTAACCAAGCTGACCAAATAATTTTGTGCCTCAATAGTATGAAAACTGACACAAACCACATGGAAAGAAAGCACAACTGCCTCTCTTGTCTTGAATTACAGGATTCCAGTCTTGTAAGACTCATCAGTTAGAGAGTATTCAGCGTCCAGGAGTTTTGTATTTTTCCAGAATGTGTAAATTTTCCAGCTGGTGTCTTGTGTCTTTGTTACTTTTTGAAAAAAAGAAAAAAAACAACAAAAAACAACTAAACCAAAACCAAACCAAACCAAACCAAACCAAACAACAGAAAAAAAAATCCATAAATTTCTTGTCTTGCAGCCCAGTAAAAGCTGTGTTATCTTTGCCAGTAACAGACCACAGGCCTTGTGCTGAATGTACCTTGTGCTAACTATGGAACACCCTGCTCCTGGCCTATTAGGCTTGCTATCCAGCTGTTTATGAGAACATGCTAAGTGAACCAGAGCTTGGTACCAGGTGTCTGCTGCTGTTATACAGGACAACAGCAAAGGCTTTGGAAATACAGGGGCAGGCTGAACACAGAGGCCAAGATCTATAAGGACCACTGGCCACTGGAGAAACACACCCTTGAGAGCTGGGAAAAGACTGCTTTGAGCATGGCAAAGAAAAAAACACCCTCCATCATGATGTGGTACCTGGTTCAGGGCTCGTGGCCAAGGGTTACGGACACCGTGGAAACTCTAACGTCAAAGGGCAGGATCTCACGTCTGGGAGGGATCACCATGATGGGGATTGATGTCATAGAATGCTTATATTGTGGGTGGATCTGCAAGCTCAGCCAGTTCCCCCTGCCTACCTCAGGGATTCCAGGCCCTGCTCTCTGCCTCAGAGCTCTTGCCTGAGCTTCTGAGAGTCCGCTGCTTTGCAGTCCATTGCCCTTCTCCCTGACAGATTCTTCTTCAGCCCCAGCTCTTCAGGGGCCTCTTCTGCTGATCACTCACCCATCTACAGGGTAGATGACCAGGCAGCCCATGTGCACTTGTGTGCATGAGGATGTGCTTTTTTCCCTCCAGGTTATGTATTTTTCTCCTCTGCAATGCTGTAAGGACACTCCTCAATGAAGATCTTCTGCACATAAACTTAATTCAGCTAGTAATTATTTTTGGCAAAAGAGCATATGAGAAGAAAATAAAAATTAGGTGGCTAATTTTATTTTATAATAGGAAATTCTTTGCTGAAACTTTAGGAACCAATCCTGTCATGTATTCAGAGCTTTTTCAGATTTTCTGTGATTCCTCTCACCTGTATTATATTCACTGGACATTGAATCAGGCTCTTTGTTATCAAGGAGTCATATGGAATAGAAATCATCAGTTCTAAAACTGTGGAGATCCTTACTGTAATGGTGAAAAAATTTAAGTCCCGGTCAGCTAAAAGCCAAATCCTTGCTTTCCATGCAGAGTGGATGTGGTTTGGGACACATTTTTTATCAAGGCAGCACATCCAGTCTCAGACTTTCCTCTTTTCAGCAGATCACTTCGATAACTTCTGAAGCAATCAAAGTAATGATGGAGATTCATTTGTTCATAATTCAAAGATCATTTGCAAGAGCCCTGTTGATGACTAGGCAGTGTAGAAAACACCTCGATTTACAGAGAAATTTGTA
The DNA here is from genome assembly GCA_013400235.1 of Oriolus oriolus. Taxonomy (NCBI): domain Eukaryota; kingdom Metazoa; phylum Chordata; class Aves; order Passeriformes; family Corvidae; genus Oriolus; species Oriolus oriolus. The sequence continues at coordinate 622,933 of VXBT01011962.1, forward strand.
GCAGACTTGATAAAAATTGCAATCTTTTTATGTTCATCACCACAGACTGACTTAGAACAAAGAAATGCAGACCTCCAGTTTTATTCATAACTATTCCACTTTAGTACATTAGCTTATAAAAATTTTATTTCAGCTGTGCTCTGAGTGGTATCATTGTTGCTGGTATGATAGAGTCTCTACTATAATTAATGTATACTCACAGTGTAGAATTGTCAATAAAATCTGCTGTAATTGCTCAAATATCTGTCAGTGATTGTCCATCATGCCTGTATGATAATATGCAGTGATAATATCAAAACACTGGAATATATTGTCAGATCTAGAGTCAGCCTTATAAACAACCATTACAGTCATGTCAATTACATCAGATAAGATACAGATATTAGGGCGCATATTTGGGGGCGGGGGGGGGGCTGAAAATGAAATTATTCCACCTAATGTCATCTGTGAAAAGACAGCAATATCTCTCATAACAGCTGAAGAATCAGAAGTCCCTGATTGCTAGATGCTGAAATATTCCCTAGTGACAATTCTTTTTGGAATAATAAGAGACAGAAGTGCCACTTCCAATTCTGTGCTGTCAGCCTGTAAGGCCAAAAATCCTGTGGGTACCATAACTTCCATTTTGCTGAGAATTTCCTTAACTTGAGAGTTAAGGCACCCTTCACAAGATGATGGGATTTCGTCTTTGGCTCCAGAGGGACTGGGATTTCTTCTTTGGTGCACTTCTTCTCAGATATGCATTATGAAGAAAAATAAAACAAACAAGCTATATTGTAATATTAAAACAAATTACAAAATTTCTATTATGTCATATTTGGGATTTCAGCTGGTTTTGATTTCTACAGTTTGGAAAGACAATGTGATAATCCCCGATGACACAATATAGTAATGACTTTTAAACTGTGATGTATTGCTGAAGATACTGTTATACAAATGTTTGACACAAATGAACAAAACATTTGTATAACATTCTGCAACACATATGAGTATACACATAGATGCATAAATAATATGCCGTGCTGCCTCTGTACTGCTAGAAATTAGAGAATTACTTTGATTCCAATTTCTTGCCTCCTGTCACTCACATGCCTCCAATTCCAGGGATCATTTTCTCTCAGAGGGACTTTGTGGGAAGTTGCATTCCCAGGGATGCCAGCAAATAAGTACCTACACTGTACAGAAAATACATCTCAGTGTTTTTGAGGAAGCTGCATAAGTGGAATTGATTTAGATAAAAATGTGCCTGTAAATTGATAAGGGAATCCAGGAAAGCAGAAAAACCCCAAAGCTTTCAAAAGCTTTTTTGACACTGTGTTTCTACACAACCAAATATAAAGTGGCAAAATTTTTTTTGCTCTAATTTTTCCAAAGCCAAATGAAAAAAGGGGCTGTATTTATTAAAGGCCTCATAAAAATGATACCGAATTATAAAATGTATAATAATATAGAATTTGTAGTGATAGTGTGACTTACGTTTGCAATAAAACATGGAATCCATCTTCAAAGAACAGAATGCTTGGTTTTACAATAAGAAATTACACAAGTAATAAAAAAATTCATTGTTGAGGGATTTGTTAAAACCAGATCATGGGTCTCAGCTCTAAGTGAATTTATTTTGAACCTTCTGAAGCAGACATTGCAAATTTTTACATTCTAATGAGTGAACTAAAAACACATATTTCAAAGAAAACAGCACTCATAAATTACATTTATGACACATGAGGTTGCTGACTGCTGTGCAGGGAGCACAGAGTAATGGTGCTAATATGCACTCTAGCTTGATTTTCTCAGTTCCCAACATGCTCTAATTCTACACTACAAATCTTTAAATGGCAGTTATATTTTAATTAATATGATTATGTGCTGCCATTAGCAAACCCTCCCCCAGCACATTTCTCCTGCCAAACCCATGAATGCCAGTAAACCATTAACATAAAAGGGCTGTTTGCTTATTAAATTCATCTACACAAATAGGCAAGGGTTGCAATTGTTGATTTGCCATTGAAAGAACAGAACATGAGCGAGTTGCACAGTAGCTGGCAGTTGCAATTATCTAGTGTAATTAAGTCTAATTTATAAGCCCCCCTCAAATGAGAAAGTAACAATTTTTGTTAATTAACAAGAGCATTTGTAAAGCTCGTTAACTCCATCATTCACCATCTGCCTGGATAGATGGGAGCATGCAGTGATTATTGGGGGACATGTTGCATATGTGTATTTGTGTAGTAATCTGTTTGGAAAGTCTAATGATTGAGATGGGAGATAGAAATGGATGTTATATTACAATGAAAAGAAGATCTACTGTTTTCATTTATCTTTACGGCAATGCAAGTGCTTTGTCATTATCTTGTGCATACGGTTTCATTATTCTGATACAGCACTCTGTTACATTGCCTCATACCATCATCCCTACAAGCCTGCAGGGTACAAGAGCACTTATCTTTCCTGATGACTGTTGAATCATTTAAAACAAGTTATTAGTGAAACAATTAAAATGATATTGGTTCACAATTGTATTGATAGCTGCCAGGCATAATGAAACATTCTGAATAGCAGTTGGGGGTTCTCAGAATGGATAGAAAATGCTGTTAATCAGAGGCAAGAGAAACCTCTAAAGAAAAACTAAATTGCAAGAACACATTAATTGTATTGGAACATTTCATTTAATTGAGAACAAAGGGAAGGTAAAAATCATATTATCAATGTTTTATGAACATGAAGGAATAAGAAAATTACTATGTCATTTGTCACATATCTTCTGTCGGAAGTGTAAATTGAAAAGGCTGTATTTAACTTTAACGGGAGCAGGCCAAATACATCACGTTGTTACACATTTAGTTTTTCACTGGGATTGCAAAAAATGAAAGGAGTAAGGATTTTTTCCTGGCTAAAAAGTGACCGTGAGTGAGTAAGCAATAAACCAGTTACAGTCTGCTAGTCAGCCATGTAAGGGAACAGGATATCTGTGCTGTCCTGCCCATTCATGGAAGTCTTGAGAAATTGCTGCTATAAAATCAGATATGAACAATGTGCAAATGGGACAGCACACACACTTCTTTTTCTTTTCCATTCTTTCTTAGGAAGAAGATCATGATTCATGTCATGGAGTTGTAATGCTCATAAGAGGAGAACCTTTAATACTTTTGGTTAATAATAGGCATATTGTAGCTACGGGAGAGCTACAATAAGATGAGAATCAGATGATTCTCATTTATACAAATGATCTTAGTGTGGTTGCAAACGTTTATAATTTAAAGCCTCCTACCCTACACAACATTATAAAGGGTCTTTCGGTAAATGGGAATTGGTCCCTCTGAGCTGACTGAACACTGGATAAATTTACCTTAATCCCACCCTCCATCACAGCTGACCTCTGAATACTAGGCAGCAGGGAGAAAGGTTTGCCATTTGTCCCAGGTTACTGGGTGGCTCTGTGATTTTTCCCTAGAGTGACAAGGGGGATGAACAAATGGTATAGAAGTTGGACATCTTTATTTTTTTTAACAGTAATGCTATGAAATCATATGAAAACCATTGACAAAGAAGAAAACTCTTCCAACTTAAATATCATTAAGTTAAAGTTTTATACTTTTCCTTTATGTTTCATCCAAAGATTCCTGGTATGATGTGGAAAGAAGGAAGACTGCCTTTTCTTCACCTTCCAACCTGAACTTGGGAAGATAGCAAACAAATTCTGTGTATGACATTTTTATTGCTTGGGCTTGAAATGTTTTAAATTAGGCATAGTTAAAACATGCATCAAACTATTTCAAAGAAAGGCTAGTGTTTCCTTTGGTTCACAAATTATTGCATTACATGAATATTTTTAGTACCTATTATTGTTGAATGGATAGTGTTTACAAATGTATCTGAGCTGGTAGCATTTCTAGTGTCTAGAAAATATCTTAAATGTTTTAGAAATTCGTCACATAGAACTAATTTTCTTTCTTTCTTTTTTTCTTTCTTTCTCTTTCTTTTTCATTCTTTTTCTTCTTCTTTCTTTCTTTCTTTCTTTCTTTCTTCTTTTCTTTTTCTTTCTTTCTTTCCTTTCTTTCTTTCTCTTTTTCTTTCTTTCTTTCTTTCTTTCTTTCTTTCTTTCTTTCTTTCTCTTTCTTTCCTTTTTCTTTCTTTCTTTTTTCTTTCTTTCTCTTTTGTTTGTTCGTTCTTTCTTTTTTTTCCTTCTCTTTTGTTCTTTCTTTCTTTCTTTCATTTTTTCGTTCTTTCGTTCTTTCATTCGTTCGTTCGTTCCTTCCTTCCCTCCTTACCTCCTTCCTTCCTTCTCTGTAATATGGGTGTTTAATTTTAATGTTACCTCCTCTTGGAACTTGTGGCATCAGTTCCATAGCCCCCCGGCTTACTGCACATGTAACACCCCTTCTCTCCTCTACTATTTTCAAGCTGTAATGCAAGACACTGAAACAATCAGAAAGAGTGTTGGAAATGGAGTAAATAATGCAACTTTTATTCATTCCATGTCTCATCTATTTTTAAATTCTTATCTAGTCTTTGGCTACTGACCAGGTTCAAAGATGCAACACTGGAGCAGTTAGCATTGTAAACTGTGAGCATGGCTATACATATATTTGTAAACCCAAATAAATTAAAAAATATACACATATTATACCAAGATATAATTAAAATAGATGGGCCTGGAAATAATGCGTATTGTTAGAAATTAACAAAAGAAGGAGCTTTTTAAAGCTGTTTCTATAATGGAAAGCTTTAAGCTCAATTTTTCACCTTAATGATGAGAATCAAATTACACCTACAAAATGGTTATTACTTAATAGAGAGAAGGAAAATGCAGAATTCATTGCAAACAGCTATTTTGATAATGTTTATGAAAATTAAGTGTTTGTTCTTTCAGTCTCTCAAGAGTATAAAGAAGATAGAGAGATTTATTTTGGGAGAGACTTAAGGCTGAACCCTGTTTAACAGAAGAGGAGAAGTAGCATTTGTAGGATGCATTGGCCCAGTGACAATGACAGGTGGGTGAGGTGAGCTTTGTTAACACTTGGAGAAAGGCATGGACATTTTGGTGAATAATTCCTCAAAAGATCAGCCTGCGAAAAGTGCTGAGCACCGGCAGTTTTTAATTGCTTTAACTGGAATTCTGTGCATTGAGCACTTGCAGAATTCATTCCTGTAGTGGGAGAGAGGTGAAAGGGAGGGGGAAAGAATCTCACTGTATATGTGCTCTCCTGATGTTTTATTTTAAAGAAAAAAGGAAAGCTGGAGTTTTGCCTGCTAGAAAGGAAAGAAGTATATAGGCAAGATTTATTGTCTACCTAGCAGATTTTACATTCAATTTTATTTTTGCATTCAATTTTCTGCCATGTGCACATAGAGATCAGCTGGGCAAGCACTTTCAGCAGATAAAACCCCCAAACTTGTTTGTGGATAAATATGTTGATTCACATGCAAATAGGCTCATTCATACATGAATACGCATGTTTGCCTGGATAAAATATTCCAGACATTCATGATGAAAAAGTAAAAAGACCAGCAATAGCAGTACAGATGATCACAGCAAAGCCAAGGAAAAAAACCTAATCAAAATCCTGTCATGGACTGAGAAAAAGTATTCATAAAAATATAGTTCCATTAACTTTCTAATGTCTGCTTTTGCTTATTTACTTGTTAGGCAAGGAAGGGTGTTCTCATAGAACCAGATTTTAAATGTGAAGATTGCATACTTGTGTGACAAAGAGGTTGTGCGTATGGAGAAAACTTCCTAAGTGAACTGCAGTGATGAAGAGCCACACTTTCACTAACTTTGAACTGGAAATATATAAAAACATTTCTAGAAAAAAGGGTGCATATTCCAGCAAAAGCCAGTCCCTGTTTTGCAGGCAACAGTTTATTCATTTAAGAATGATAGCTAGGGTTTCTAACCCATGTTCTTAGGGTAATGAAAGTTTCTATGGCACTGGTTCATCACTTAGACAGCACTGGTATGTGGAACAAGAGAAAAAAATACACATTAATTTTGCATCTGGTTTTTTTAGCTTAGAAGGCTATCTCAGCCTTTGCTAGTCCTATTTTTTTTCTCTAGGATAGAAGTTCTTTTGTCTTTTCTGGTCTTTGGAGTTACAAATAAAATAAAAATTCTGTATCAATGCTCTCTGGCATAGTAACATGAACAGATTCTCATTTAGGATGACACAGAATTAGCCTCTCATCAGCAGAGACTTTCTGAATCAGAAGTTAATTGCCATGGTGGGAACATTTTTCCATGAAATACCAGCTTGATCTTTTAACTTAGAAAGCTCTTCCCTTTCTGTGGTAGCTACTGGATCAAGCACTTCGCAGGTTTCTTGCTCTTATGTTACATGCCTGCTCTCTTTGAGGGCTTCTTCTGTCTCCCGGCCACTCAGTTCATACTATGTGCACCCCATACTCCATAAAACAGCCTTGATGATGGAAGACCAACTGGTACAAGTTATTCCCAGAGAGATCTCGTTAGTATTCAGAGGTACAAGTGCATCCTTGTCTTTAGATCCATGGATAACATTTCCTTTTCATGGCTTTGACACAATGGCAGCTTAACTAGAGGTTAGCTGTGGTTGTGTGATCAGGTAAGCACACATCATTCCCTATGCTCCCATGCCATGACAGCTGATTTGCCTTTGTTCCTTCATTAGTTCTTTGGTGTTACTAAATATTATCCAACTTACAGCACTGTAGCTTTCAAAGACAGAGGGGTATTTCATTTCAGTATGATACTCTCGTCCTCCTTCACTATTGACACTTTCTGACACCAGCATCATCAGATAGCATTAGTATACAGCTATTTTTTTTTCCTGAAAAGGTTGGTAATAAAGTGTTAATGCAGTGTGGATCCTAAAACTGATCCAATGTGTGTTAATGCAGTGTGGATCCAACTGATCCAAAGCTTCCAAATAAGCTTTCCTCCAACAGTCAACACTCCTTCTTGTTAACTAAACTCAGGAAATTTCTCAAGAAATTTCTTTCCCTTCTTATTTTGAATATCTTTCTAGAAGAAATGTTTGCCTCACATCCCTTGTGTAGCTGTTGGTATACACATCTCTGTTGTATTGATCTACTGATCTTCTTTTACTAAATTCAGAAAAACTATTCATAAATCAATTTATTTCAATTTTTAATGTTTTTTAAAAATTTAAATTTTAAATCTTAATATTTGAAAATGTACCCTCTTTAAAAAAAAATCCCTCCCCTCAAGTTTTGGATAGAGTCATTTGATCTCATAATAAAGAGTTTGAAATTATATTTTCCTTTCTTTTCCTTTCCTTTCCTTTCCTTTCCTCTCCTTTCCTCTCCTCTCCTTTCCTTTTCCTCTCCTTTCCTCTCCTTTCCCATTAATTGAACAGAAATTTGTTTCTTTGCTTTTTTGCATTGTCCATATGCCTTTTGCAGTTGTGTTAACATCACCTCATTACAGAAAAATGAAGAACTATGGGGTATTTTCTGTTCTATTTTACTATGGACTTTTGAAAATACCTTTTAATGTACCCCATGGATATCACACTTTCCTTTTTTTTGTTCTTCAAATTTATATTGATGAAGAAAAAATTGTTCTTTGTTTTAACATTCTTTATCAGTATGGGTTTAACTTGGCTCTTAGCAACTTTTTCAGAAAGACTTTTTACTATTCCCCATAGACTTTCTGTTTTTCTGTATATTTTTTCATTGTGTGATTATTCCTTCAAATGTGTTCAGGAACTCCTTCCTAGAAGTGTTTTTTTCCCTGCTTTGGATACAGGGTCTGACACCTTAGATTTCAAGACTTTCCAAACTTCCTAAACAGTTATGTCTCTCTGCACTTAGATGTACCTGATGTCTCTAACTACTTCCCTTAATTTATTAAATTTTGCAATGTGGAATCAAGATTCTTAGCAGCCTACCTTTTTTCCTTCTTTTTCCAGTTCTACTGAAGTGAAATCAGATCTGTCCTTGAGCCCTCACTATAATGACAAAATTGTGAAACAGCTTTCTCACCAATGGACAATGCACAGTTTTCACTCTGCATTCTTCTCGGTACCATAACTTGCATTAGCTGAGAGCAATTTTCAGTCTCAGTGGTTTATACAATGGACAATTCAAATATGCTCCTGATTCATCTTCTTTCAAAAGCTGAAGGTCAAGCCATGGGGTCAGGAAAATCTTGAGTACAAATATTTGCTGTTGTAGTGTGATAGAGTTAATTTTCTTCATAGTAGCCTGTATGGTATTTTGGATTGGTGATCAAATTAACGCTGATAATGCATCAGTGTTTGGTTGTGGCTGACCAGTGCTTGCACAGCATCAAAGCCTTCTCTGTTACTCTGTCTCTCCAGTGAATAGGCTGGGGATTGGCAAGAGTTTGGGAGGGGGCAGAGCTGAAGCAGCTGAGCTGAGGTGGTTAAAGGGATAACCCATAGCATATGCTATGAATCTATGCAGTGTAGGCTGGGAACTTGGTCTTTGCTCAGAGACTGCCTGGGCACTGGCCTGTTTGGGAAAGGGGGGAGTGATTGATTTTGCATCACTTGCAGTGGGTGCAAGTTTTTTGCTGGAATTTTTTTTTTTTTTACCTTTTCCCTTCAGTTACAAAACTGTTTTTATCTCAACCCATGAGTTTTGTAACTTTTCCTTCTCCTGTGCCTTCCCCCATCCCACTGGGGGTGGTGAGTGAATAGTTGTGTGGATGCTTAGCTGCTGGACAGGGTCAATTTACTACAGCTGTTTACTTAGGAGACAGACGAGCCTAACATTTACAAGAAACTTTCTTTGTCTCATGAGTTCAGAAATATGCCAGTACAGTGAACAACAGACAATAAGTCTCAATAGTTACATTTTGAATAGACATAATTAAACCACCACTGATGAGATTATACTATGATTGTCCTTTACCACAGTATTCGATTACCATAACACCTACTAGGATTATTTCTGCGACAGATAAATAAAATGAAACTTCCTCTATATCCTTAAATTGTAACACAATAGCTAAAGACATTTTTAAAGGTATCTGATATTGAAGTTTCACTGGGAGGAAGCCTTCTGTGTTCCAAAACCTCTGTGGATGTCTTGTATTTCCCCCTGTTAGAATGGTGTACCACAACAATTTGGTGCAACTGGAAAGAAATCTTGAACATAACTACTTCTTGGCAAAGCTGAGAAGGTGCAACCAAGTTGAATTACCTCCCAGGCTGAAGCAGGATGAGGTGATCCCTTAAATAACCCCTGGGCCACTCTAAATTTTCTACTGAAGTGGCTGTGTTGATGGGAACCTGAGTCTCAGCATGCTGTAGCTGGACTTTGTGCAGCTGGAGAAAGCTAGCATGTAACAACTGCTGGGAACAGTTTTTGCTTACATGGGACCTACTCCCAGCCACTGCTTTAACTCCAGTGATCTATTCTCCCACACTGAAAGCTAGCAAAGAACTTGGCAAGTCAGGGGAAAAAAAAGAGATTTCTGAATTTTTGTTGGCAAGCATGGGAGCTCAGTAGCTGCTGAGAGTATAAGAACCTCAGGGCAGGAGACCAGCAGTGACTCTTGAAGCACATCGTGCTTTTCTGTAAATGTCATACTGTCTATGGCAAGTCTTCTCTGTAGAGAAATTTGTCCTGATGATACCTACAGCCACTCACAAACACTTCCTTTTGTTTCTCTGTCTGACACGGGACTGTCAGGCGATGAGTATTTAGCGGTGCTTGTACTTCAATTAGAAGTGGTGGTCTCAGAACTTAACAAAGCTGTTCCTAACATCCTTGCTGAATCAAACCTTTTCTCTTGCAACTCCCATCCACTGTCAGGTAAGTTCAGCAGATGAGAAAAGCCTGCCTGTTTTCAGCAGAGAGAGCATTTCTTCAAAGCACTTCTTTCTGCATGTTGATCTATTACATGTATGCCCAGCTAACCCCGTTTTAAAAGAACATTCTTAACCTTTGACTGGGATTTTGAGGACAACAGCAGCCTCTGCTGTTTTGACAGACTGTCTTTGTTCAAGTGGCTTTTTGGAACTTGCATTTGGTATATTAACCATAGACGTGCTTGCTCTCATTTGTCTAATTCATACTGCGCTTAAGTCAGTCTGGCCAGCACATTATGCATCCCTTTGTACACTGCAGGGCATTGTATTAGCATGATGGTGAGTAGCTCTGCCAAGATTTATCAAACAATAATTTGAAGTTGCAACATCTGGCTTTGGGAGTAATGTGCTGTCTACCCAGTGACTGATATAACTCACACATCTCAGAAATGAAGCATTCTCTGGGAACGGTGAACTGCAAGAGGTTTTCCCCCTTCCAGACTGTATTAACCATGTAAGGCTTTCACACATAACCACCCTGTTAACGTTATAATTTCTACTCACATCAGGCAGAACTAGGACTCCCAGAACATAATATAGCAATAAACACTGGTTAAAAAAATGTAAAAAAATAACTGACCAGGCATGCAATATGCTACTTGCCTCTGTATAAATCCTGTGTGGATGTGGATGATTTGATTTACTTTCCATATCAAAAGCAATATCTTTCCTAAGGCAATATTAGAATAGTTTTTAATGATAACAGACTGTGTAGTGATGACTTTTTTATATAAATTTAATGATTTTTACCGTAGGCCCTCCTGTTTGAAAACCTATATGAAATCAAATGGATGCCAGCTAAATAGCACCCTCTCCATCCCAAATCTAGGTGAGTGTGATTTTGAAAAGATACTGTCTTAATTGGACTGATTGCTTCTGCTGAATGCAGCAGTGACAAGTGAAAGAAAGAATAACATTTAAGGATTATTGCCTTTAATTAACAATCCACAACTTTGTAGGCTCAACTGCAGTTTATCTTGTTAGAGATAGTCAAAGTTAGTATTCAGATATCCTTCTTACATTTTCCAGGGTCTCTTGGCCTTATTAATTCAAATCTTACTTTCAATGTATGCATGTAGCCAAGATAATTATTAGAAGGAGAGATCAAAGCAAGCATATTATAGTCCTATTCCATTTTCTGCTGATGTGAGTGATCTGCCTCTTCTTTGATGTTGTATGCTTCTACAGTGAAAGTACAGAGGATAAAAATACTACACCATGTAATCTGGCATTTATCCCATGAGAGCAGAATTCCAAATTGTGACACATGTCAAGAAGTTAAAAAAAAATAACTTAAAAGAGCCCTATGCTTTATACAGTGACATACTCTGCATTTAAACACCATCAAACATCATTTTCCATTACAAATTTAGTCCCCTATATAAAATTCAAAGAATTTCTGCAACTTTAGTCAAAGAAAATGACAGCAATACTTATAAAATAGCTGCTGTATTTACTAGTAGTTACACTAAGATGGCAACTTAGCTTTATTCAAACCAAATTCTTCTCTTTTTTTTTTATCCTTAAAAAGGCAAAGGGAAGACAAAATTAATGTCTTTGTGCAAACACAGATGCATCTTCTGAACAATCTGGTTTCATCTCCAACAGTCTGTTTATTCAAACTGAGTTTTATCATTCTTTGGAAAATGTTTGTGATTCCAGGTGCTGAATCCAGTACCGACACAGGCTCGTAGGATTCTCCCTCAGTGTGAGGAAGCAGGATTTGTCCTTTATTATCGTATATTTAAGAGGTAATTGCCCCACATTTCTTGTCAGAATTCTGTCATATTGACACATATATTGGAAACTGAACTCATCATATTTCTGCCTTTGTAGCACAACACTTGATTATTTTAGATTGTAAAGAGCAGAAAGAATGTCAGTTACAACAGTGGCCTTCTTGGGTTTACTGGAAAATGTCAGAAGTCTTTGGACAGTTTGAGAATTTTTCCTTCACTACCAAAATCAGTGAGAGGTTTTTGTATTACCTCCAGTGACTATATAGATGTAAAACAGTAATGCCCATGAAACAGGCCACAAAAGATCTTTCTGTCTTCACTTTTCTTCATGCTCAACATTGTAATTAATTCCAAACAGATTCCATATGAAGTTTGAAGAATATCCCTAATTTTCTTTTCACAATTTACCTGCATTTTCTCATGTCTGAGTTCTATGAGGAGCAGAAACATAATTGTCAAAACACAGGATAAAAGAAAAAGCTGTCCACAAAAGAAAACGTAAATCAGGAAGACACAGAAATATCACCAAATTCCTAATTCCTATTTAACCTTTACAGTTATGAGATGTTTCTGTATATTACATAGAGAAGCTAGTATATGGGAACTTAACTTCAGATTATTCCTCTTGCAATTGTTGCTGAAAGTGTCCTGGTACCTTCATTTTATCATTCAGGAAGGGTCTGTTTCATTGCTATTGCTTTCTAGTGTTGCTGCTGGAATTTTAACCCTAGAAAATAAGGAAATAATCTTGCACGTTACTTTTTTTTCAATTTGGAGCTTCTTCTATAGACTGAGGGCCAAAATCTCAGCCTCATAAAGCTGGCCTGTATTGGCAGGTCAAGATTTCCCCAAACAAGATATTCAAAGGCAAATATTACTAGATTTATGGTCTGGGATCCTCTTAAACTTGAAGTCACACCTAGGTAGACATGAGTTCAAGAAACATTCGCTTTCATCTATGTCTGCCTTGAAGATTACCCCAGATTCTATCTGGCACAGGGGTACATGTTCCTGCCGTGTCCAGGCTTGGTTACTGCAAATCATAGGACTGGGGAATGAAGCTTGCTGAAGATAAAAAAAGAAACAGCAAAACACTCTAGGTGGTTTAGCATGCATCTGCTTGCCTGTTCAGCAATGTGGGTCATATTGTTCTGTCTGCACAGTGCTCCCACTAAATTCAGAATCCAGATGTGCTTCTCAAAGAGTTCTGTGTAATTTGTTACTAGAGTGATTGTCAGGTGGAAAGTAGGCTTTCTCCAAAAATCAAAACTCTCCCTGCAATGTCTTCTGTTCTCCAGCTAATTTCAGTTTTCTCTCAGAAATTAATTTCCAGATCTTCCATGTGTTAGTAAGGTGCCAGTCTGACTACTCCAGCTGTGGGCCTTAAAAGCCTGATGCATAGAGATCTGCTCAAAAATAGGTTGTTGTTCCTTACAATACTCAGATATTTGCCTTGGAGGAAAGAGAACAGAGTGCTCTAGACATCATGAGAGTATTTGGAAACATTTAGAAATATTTTGGAAAAGCTAGCAGTGAAAATGTCTTGGAAATACATTCCAGAATTTTCCTTTCCAGAGAAGCTTAAAAACATGAGCTTATTAACCATTCATATGAGGGTGGGGAGACGTTTTTTGTTTGTTTTGTTTGTTTTGTTTGTTTTGTTTTGGGGTTTGGGTTTTGGGTTTTTTCCCCCCAAAGGTTTAGAGGTTCCATGTAACAGGTATTCCAATTCCTCACTGGTTCTGTCTATGATTTTTCAAAATTTTTGTGGATTCAAATATGACTGTCCCAGGAATTTGCAGAGTGAGGGTTCCCAGGGCCCAGTGCAAGGAGCACAGGCAGCACTTGTGTTTAGCTGCTGTGAACGGCTCAGCAGGGCTCTTTGCTCCCTCCCTGTCTTGAGCGTGGAGAAACCAGCCAAGCAAAAGTCAGAAGTTCTTGGCTGCAATTCCCAGACTGTTTTCAAAAGGGTGATGTTATACTGTATTTTTCCTTTCATCTACAAAGAATGTCTTGCATTTGTGTGTGCGGCTGTTCCAGCAACCCACCTTGTACAAAATCATGCACTGCTGCACAAGGAAAGGTCTTCTCTAAATAGTGCATGGAGTCGAACAGGAGAAGTGACAAAAAGGCCTTTATTTGTCCCTCTTCAAATTTTCTCTTGGACAGAGAGGTGAATTTTTGTTATCAATGTGATAAGAAGCAGCTTTTTCTTTTTATTGAAGTACTGACTTTATTCTCAGAGCCAAAGCACAACGGAGCTCTCACAATGTTGCATTCCAGTTGCAAGTGACAGATACTTGTAAATGTTGGACACCTACAGATGAGTAGCTTGCTTTCCTATGAGAGCTGAGTTAATGAGAAATGAATATGTTAAAGGTGGTCGATAGTTGTTTGGGAAACACTTTGTCTCGAGAAACCTGAGAGCAAGGAAGGCTGTGTAATGAAAGTAATGGACTGAGTGGCATTTAAACAATGAATTGCCTAGTTGGGTTGTTCAGTAAAGGAGAAACACCTCCCAAATTGGGTGTATTTATGCAGATTATAACCTCATCCTGAGTGACCCCAGCTCTCTGCTAAGCACTCAAATTCTGTTGCCCTGTGAAGGCACTAGGTCATGATGAGTTGGTGGTGTGATATACATACATATATACATACAAACATCTGAACGGCCAAAATGAGCCCAAAGTATTCACATGCAGGGTGTTGCATTTCTAGAGTGTAGCCACTAATTATTACATCTAAATTTCTGAGCAGCCCGGGTATTTAAATTATCCTTGATGTTCTTCCCATTTCTGCCACTGAGAGCTACGTCCAGGTGCAGAAAGTAGGTGTGCAGAGGAATAAACTTTGCTATAAAAATATGTATTCCTTACTTTTTCTGAGTAAACAGTACAGATACCTACATAAATGGTGTATAAAGCTTTCATGAATCAGGCCTCAGGCTAGACATTTAAGTGGTCCCTACAGTATTCACATACAAACAGCTGCACAGTATATTAAGAGTTGCAATAATAGAAAAACAGCTATAAAATATTAGCATGATTTTGCTTTTATTTTTATAGCTCCTTGTCTTTCTGGACTTCCGGGGTTTTTTTGAAATAATGAGAAAGTCAGTAAAATATTACAAGCATGTATAGGTTGAAGGGATGCTCAGCCAGAATCAGGAGGCATTTTATACTTTCCATATTCATTGATTAAACTGGAAGAAAGCTTAAGAGAGAAAATATCTGGGTCTGTATTATGCTGAATACATTTCACATACAGTCCTCCTAGTTATCAATTAATTCAACTTACTTCCTCATCAATTTTTTTCCCCCTCAGTCCTGATGGTTTTATGACCTAAACCCAGGCGATACCCTTAGGCAGTCCATCTGATAATTGACACATTTTCTAACACAGCATAGTGATGCCCAAGTCAGTGCTTTCAGGCCGTGACTTCAGCTTATTGGAGACTGCAGCAGGGACTCCTTTTATCCCTCATACATCAGAATACACTGACAGCTCTCCCAAGCAGGGACGAGGCAGGTCTCTCCCTCAGGAAAATGTATGCAAACACCTCCGGAACATTGTACTGGTTGCTAGGCATCACACTGGTGACATCTTTATGATAAACACGGTATGCAGAAGAAGGCCTAATAAAAGAATAACAAATTATTACATCCAGAGGGCAATTTTACAAGATTAACTGGTGTAATAAATTACTGCTGTAGTCAAAATACTGTGTTACCTTTTAAGGTATTTCACAGCAGAGTCTAAATGAACCAGCCTATAAAAACAGAGAATGTTTCTCAGAAAATAATAAACCCATTCCTATATTTTTTTAATACTCTTCATGATACCTATGTGTGGTGTGTGGCTTGCTGTATGGTACCTTCAGCAATTGCTTGCTGAAAAATAAGGCTGTACATGCAATTCATACCGAGATATCTCTGTTCATCATTATTTCTTCCCTGCTGCTGGACGTTCAGTACCACTGCAATCTACATAATATCAATTTGAATGAAAGCCCATAGCATTTTATTTATAAAACTATTTTCATACATAAAACATTACAAAGAAAATGCCAGTAGACAAATACCTTTCATACTAATTATCAAATTTTTTTTCTTTCTCCTTTGTAGCAAAAGAAAAGACATCTCACATTCACCCTCTTTCTCTCTCATTGTGACTTGTTCTCTCTTTGTTTTTCTTTAATTGTCTGAATATCTTAAATTTGTCCATTAGTAATTTTGTCTTTTTAATTTTAAGGATTCGTATTTTACATTTCAAATATTCTAGTCCTTTTGTATTAAAAACAGCTTTGTGGAGAAAAAGGATCCCTCATTTGAACCCTAACTGACACAAGACCCTGGTTATTGTCATGTACTACTTTATACTAATACAGAAGTGAATTTGCATTTCATTTGTAAATGAATGAGATGTGTTTTCCTGTGGTTATTTCAGTCAAAATCCCAAGATTTCTCACAACCTATAAAAGGCAGAGCCTACATCTGGAGTTCAATGGCCATGGATGTACTACAACTTATCATAAACTCTCCTATGTTACTCTAACATAATACATTAACAGGATAGCACAGCTTCATTTTTGTAAGCTGGTTATGAGGTCAGATTCTTGCAGTTCTACTAATCTGATATAGAATGCTTTCATGACTTAAGCCACCAATGTCTTCACTTACAAAAAGACATGCTCTAGATGGGATATTTGCCCTGGTTTTAGTCACAGGTACTTCTGAGTGTTGGTCTGTTCCAGTCCTCTTCCAGAACTGGATGTACTCATTAGGCTTCCCTCTCCTGTGTTAAGGGTATGGAGTATGGGACTGCAGTCTGACATAAACCAGCACCTCCCAAAAGCCCTGTCACACAACTGGTCAAAATTACTTTCACTCCCTGTAGGGAAGAGAAATTTCCAGTACGAACACAGTGCCACAGGTTTCCGTGCTAGCTTTACATGTGTACAGAGTAGCATTACACTGAAATGATCAAAACGGTTGCAGCATTAAAAATAAAAACAGAGAAGATGCAGAAATATTTGTAAAAGCGTCAAAAGGGCACTTCAGATATATTCAGATGTACTCAGTCTGTATGTGAATTAACAAATCATTTTCAAGATTCCCTCTTATCTGTCTGTGCAAGGCAAACAGAAACATGTGTGGCTTTATTGTTGGGTTATCTGAGTTCACAAAAAAACCCCCAAACTGTGCAGCCCTGCATGCTGAAAATAGATCTCTTGAATCTCTGACAAAAAGTGTGCAGCAATGCCACAGCAGAGGCAGTAACGGGTGGTGCAAGATGAAAAACAACAAAACCAAACAACAGAGGGAGGGACTGAGCATGGTGCCCATCTTTCAAGGCACAGCTAAGAGGTGACACTCAGACATCATCATCGACTGGGATCAAGTGCAAGGTTCAAAGCAAGTTTTTTAACTTCAGCAAATAAAACAATGCTCCCAGTGGGTAGATGCCATGGAGGAAGGCCGGGAGACAGCGTGCTGGAGACAAGATGACACATAAGAGCTGAAATGAGAGACTGAGATGTGGGAAGAGACCAGTCAGGGCAGTGCTGGGGGCAGCAAAGAAGGGGGAGAACCAGAATGAGAAGACACGTGATCCAGAAAAGGCCTTGAAGTGTAGGGATTAATTTGAACCTGTGAGCTTCCTCAGAAAATATTGTTTAGTTTACAGATGACTGAATGCATATATCCATTCTTTCTGGTCAGAAACTTATCAGTTGAATCTGTGCTATTTGTAGAAAAATACTGAGAAAATATAAATCACTGTTAGGTAAATGTTAAACGTAACACATTAGAAGACAGAAAATCAAAGTACTTCCAACCAAGTGGTACCAGCTTCTGTTTCAGCAAAACATAAGCAGTGATTCAGTCTTCCTGCATGAAAACAAAACTGTATCAAAACAGTTAAATGTCATTAAAAAAGCAAACGAATTATACAAGTCCAAATAGATTTTTTCCCACCCAGAATTATTGAAAACTATTACACTATTTCCTACTTCTTTGCAGATTTATAGTATTAAGATTTTGGTTTCATGCTTCAATCCAGGACTATGCAGTTTTTGAAAAGGAAAAAGCTCTTTAAAGATGAGAAGCAACATCACTGCTTTTATTTTTTTATTTAATTTTTAATTAATTGAGTGGAAGACTTGTTGCCTTTCTGCGTTAAATATAAGTCTTACTTACAGCAAAAGAAATTCACAGAATATTTTCAGAGAGCTCTAATAAGACATGGATGTCACAAGAAGTTTACTCCCACTCAGTAAGATGTAATAACAAATGCCTACAGGAGTGCTGACTGGACAAATGCAGAAATACTTGCACTCAGAATTCAATACTGCTAAGTTTATTTGTTAAAGTTTCCAAATAAATAAAAAATTAACAAATTACTCTGTAAGAAACATTAAATATTTTATCCCTGTTCAAACACTGCCTCACTCTCAAAATCCAAACTATAATTCAAGATGTAATAATTTGTTGGCTAGAATTATTTCAGAGTATTCAGTGTGAATATTTAACATTTAATTGAGCAACAAAACAGTGCTAGGTGATTTTTCAAAGATTTTATTGAATTTACTTATTTAAAAAGATAACAGTGAATAAGACATTTTCAGGAGAGAAAAGCATCTGGATGAAGCAACAAAATATGTTGTGCAAGGGGATGTGGTAAATGTAACTTTTTGCTAAATACACAGTACTTGGAACCTAGCTTTAAAGAGCTATTTGCACAAGACATTTATCTGAATGATGTAAGGGGGAGGACATTCTTCATAATCAACAACCATTCAAGGGAAAATTGCACTTGTGAAGAAAAGGTAGTTCATCAGCAGCTCACTTATCAACTCCACAGGCAGATCCTTGCATGCAGAAGCTCCTGTATCAATTGACCCAGACAGAATTTTGGGAAGAAGTCAGTCCCTAACCCAAAACAGGTGCCCGTAGTGGTAAAGAATATCGATTAAATCAAATGAACTTTGCAATTAAACACCATGCAAACAAGAAAGATGATCAAAAGCAACTTCTGATAAGGCAAGTAGAAGCCCTGGATCAATGCTGTTTCAGGGTTTTCATATTCTATCATTTAGACATTTGTTATTGCATCTCTAAGAAAAAGAAACAGTCAGGAACTTCTGACTGCAGTGTTCAATTGGAAAGAAGTCATACCTGCTATTTAGAATTGTCTTGCTGGGCATTATAAAAAGAAGAAGAGAAGATACAGCCGAGTCGCTACAGCAGAAACCTCAAAGTAAAGCAATAATTATTTGTGAAAATGGTATCAAAAGAATTGTATGGATCATAGAGATACATTATAAATTGATCAAGCTTGACTATCACAATGTCTCCTAGTGTGCTTATAATACAGAAATTTCAGATATCTTACTTTGATTTTGTGTTTGGAGAAGTCATTTGAATGATAGTAACCATACATTACTGAGTCCACATCTATAATACAAAACAGAGAAGTTCTCAGAGCATGAAAAAATAACATCAACATCTTCATACTGTATGTAACTATGGAGCAGCTGCAGCTATGTCTAACCAGTTATTAATATAAGATACTGGCTTTCTGAAAACATATTTAATCACAAATTATTTGAGCCTGCTTTCCTGAGGGGGAGGTTAACACTCTTCAACATCATATAAAGATCCATTTTGCAGATACTATGTTAAAGTGTCTGAAGTTCCTAAAAATCTATACAAAACTGATTAAAAATGTAAGAGTATGTAAATCTCACAGCTGGAAATTTTTCCTACTCCTGTTGTGTATACTGACATCTGATCATTCCTATCTGAGACGCAAGTCAGATGTTTTGAAATGGAAAATTTTATGAGTCCACAGCTTGAGAAAACCCAAGTTAATGGAACTATTTGTAACTTTTGTATATTGCCATAATTTGGAAATTTTTAAAAAACACTGGAATCAGAAAAAATAATTTTCTGCTACCTCTATTCAATCTATCTCACCTATGACTTAATTTCTTGCAGAATCTTATGCATCTGCTGAGGGAGGAAAAAAGCCTGAGCACAGATATCGCTTTGTCACCTGCAGAAAAAAAATCCAACTATAATGTACTCTTGGAGCACTGTTGGGAATAATAATTGCTGCCCCTTTCTCCAGGGCAGTCTAGAACTTCACTACTTGTATTCAGTCCTTCAGGGAAAACTAAAATCACTTTCCCAATAATCTGACAGTAGCAAGGAAACTGAATGAGCTAAGCATGAATAAAGTATATTTAAACAATTGCTACTTCTTGCCTGAAATACAAAAGAGTAGTTTGTTTGTTGATTTTTTTTGTTGTCATTGTTTTGTTGGTTTTTTTTAGAACTGAGTCACAAATGAGATTGCAGTGCAGGGACTGGGATGTTTTTGACAGACTAATGCCAGTCCAAAACAAATTCAAGCAATCAGGATAGTCTTTCCAAAGTTACTTAGGCTTATTTCAAAACAAGAGTTACAATGCCCAGGTGTGGGCAGGTGTGCAAGCAAGCTGCTCAGCTCACCTCTGGAAAGAAAATTTGACCTGGCCAACAGAGGTTATGAAGAGACATTTCTCCTCAGAGGCTGCTGTGCTAAAAACCTGTCCATGGTGGTTACTGGAGATACACTTTTTTACCTTGTGCCCCTTCTGGCCCTCCTCACATCACCCCTAGAGAACCCAGGGTTCTGGTTTTTTTAATGAAACTAAAGAAAAAAATCTCAGCATATCAAGTGTGAGGGAGATGATATGGAGTTGGGCTGCAGGCTGTGGGATGTGCCTGCAGAAGCACAGGGCAGCACAAAGGAGCACATGGTGGCTCAGAGAAACTTGTCTCCCCCAGATCCCACCTGTCAGCTCCCGGAGGAGGAGCCTGCCGGGAGCTGACAGGTGGGTCACCCAATACAGAGATATTCAAAGGGTGTGCTGTGACATGGCAGTTTGTGATAGGTCGTGTAAGTGTATAAAACCAGCTTGTTTCTGTGAATAAAAGGATTCAGTCTTCCTGCCGGGCTGGGTCCATGTTTCAATCGCCAACATCAAGCACTTAGGTTAACTGTGTTTTCTTCACTTTTTTGGTTCAGTGGACATGCAGGCAGATACTTCAAAACAAGGTCTTGATAGTAACACACCCTGTTTTTACAGGTGCTGTTTCAAGGGGAACATGCAAACTCAGGGGTTCAAGAAATATCCATTTTTGAGGGTCAGCCAGATTCAAATGTTCGCCTTCAATTAATATTCACTAACCTGAAAAAAAATTCAGTTCTTCCCACTTAGCTGTTATTTGACATTTACCACTTTGGAGATGGTAACGTACTCGGAGCATATTCTGAAAAATTATCATATGCACATGGAGATATTTGTGGTCAGAATCAGACCTAAACTGTAGAAACCTAGATGTGGTGAGTGCCTGTGAGTTATGCATATGAGTTTCCTGTAGAAGCAAAGGAGATCTAGTCAATACAGTTGGAGAAATCTGGGTAGTAATTCAGATGTGTAATTGCAAAAGCCCATTTTATTTCTGAATAGTTCTCCAAAACCAGCTAGACCTCTTTTAGGCACTTGTAAGTTCAATCCCATCACTTAAGTACAGCCACACAGTGCTATCCCCACTGTGTCAGGGCATTGTACGTGGCTTGTAGTTGCTGTTCCAGAATGGTGCAAGCCTCCTGTAGGAGATCTAGGGGTATTCACTATCTGGTTGTGTATTTTTCAATGTATGGTGTCCAGGTACTCGTCTAAACACTGCTCTCTCTTGTAACATAATCAAGAGTATTTGAGACACTTGCATGAGAATTATGGTACATTGCTGGATAATCAGATTTCCATTTTTGGCCAGCTCCTTAAATTAGGCCACTCTTCCTTTGTGGGATACAACACCCATTCCCACTCAGAACCCAGAGGGACACATGTTCCTGGAATCATAGAATGGTTTGAGTTGGAAGGGACCTTTAAGGTCATCCAGGTCCAGCCTCCCTTCTATGGGTGGGGACATTCTCCACCAGAGCAGGGTGCTCACAGCCTCATCCAGCCTGGCCTTGAACACTTCCAGGGATGTTCTCTGATACATTTGTATTATATTTCATTCACTCAGCTTTATGATAATGTTTTGCACAGCGACAAAACTGGAATTAATGACCCTCCACTAGACCTGGCTCTCAGCTGCAATGGGCTATAACTGTGACCAATTACAGAGTTTCAAGGCTTTGGAGACAACCAGCAGCCCTATCCAGCCCTGCCTGGTCTCCCTGGGTCCTTCCCAACTCCTGGCCATGGCCCAGGTTCCCATTGGAGCCCAGCCTGGGGCACTCAGTCCTGTCCCTGGCTCAACCTCCCTGGACTTCTCTGATTTACCCTGGACCTGGCTCATGCCTCTGGCCTGCTGGCCTGTGGCCCCATGATGTTCTACACTGATGATGAATCTGCAGAGACTGTTTGGCCAGCCAGCTCTGCCATTTGAGACACAGTGAGACAGTCACTTCCCAGCTGTCTTACATAAGTGACAACCCACTCTGAAATGGAGACCAGCATCACAGTAGCAGAATCAATCAGCCAGGAGTAAAAGATGAGTGAGGGGTGGGATGCCAAATACTCAGATAATTCTGTGTTGCTATTTTTTACTTCCTATCATTCTCACATATACTTTTGTCCTGAATATTTTATATCTTTTTATCATAATGAGGCTTTGCACGCTGTTATTGTGCAGTGTTATATGTATGTTACTGCTGTATTTCGGGAGACAACAGATCATGTCATTTTACAACAGATCATGTCACTTTACAAGGTAGTTGTGAGATAGCTGTGGCAAAAGACTTTTAGGGTTTGTTAGGGTATTTTTTCCTTTTGGGTTAGACATTTAGAAACCATTTTTCAAAGCCTGATTAAAACATTTCATTTTCCAACTGGCCTGAAGGTAATGCATGGATGAGTGTGTCTATGCTTAATGCTTCTTCCTCTAAAAATTCTGGCGATTGCCACAGATGTGAAATGAAGTCTATCTCAGAGTCAAGTCTTCACATTTCCATTATGAGTAAAAATTTTTAACAAGAACTAGACTACAGTTGTGGAAGCAAGACAGCAAATAAAGTTTGCTTCAGGCTATTTGCTAATTAGTTACTGTGAGAATATAAGGGTGGTTTATTAGACACATTTTGAAATGGTGAAGGATATCTGTAGTCATTTACTATGGTGAAAGAAGGATCAGGCTGCAGAATTCAATGCAAATAAATCACACAGTTGCATAAAGTTTTACTTAGTTTGTGAAATGGCTAGAACGAACTACAGAATTTTATAGACAGCTTGTGGCTGTGTTATGGTGGTGGCATTAGAACTCAAAACATTGCATGATTTTGACAGTATCACAATAATTTTGTTCAGGTTCAACAAAACAGGGAATTGGTACAATGAGTTGGAGGGGATTCAGAAGAACATTTTTCCTTTACTGGCTCACTTTAAGCATTCTACAGGATGTAGGTTGATCCAAAAGTTAGAAGGGTCATTTTACCTCCATGTGTCTGGTTGGTTGGCCGGCTGGTGGGCTTGTCTTCCCTCTGGGAACTGAGCTCTTCAGAATCCCCGCTGGTGTCAGGCACCCTTAGGGTGCCTTTTCCAGAGTGTGAGCACAGGTAACTTCCACAGCACCCATCTCCTTTACCAACCACTGGACTGTTTTAAAAACTAAAACCTGGTACTGCAGGAGCAGTGCCTGCCATGGTCTCACCTTCATTACTCTTCATGATCTCAGAGTTTCTAGCTCCACATGGGACTGCCAGGCACGTGGCAGACTGTGTTTTCAAGGTGCATCAGCAAAAGGAGAGATTGCCCTGAACTAGAAGAAAATATCTATGAGAATTTAGAATATTACGATGAACTTGCATTTCAATATACTCACCAACTTTGATAGAAAGTGCTGATGATTCCAATGCATAATTAAAAAACTATGTTTACCTTCAGTTAACTTGTTTGATAAGGAAACCAAAACATTGACTTTATGGATCATTTGTTGTACTGTAGAATCAGAGATATCTTCAGTTTTGTTTGACAAATTTTGTGAAACAAACTGTCTCACATAGTTCTTACCAAAATTACAATGTTTATCATTAAATGCATACATTATTTTCAGTTACCAGGAATTAGTTATCTTACAACAAGAACACTTATTATTTGTCATTAGCCGCTGTGGCTGGGGTTATTCACACCCTGGCTGGCTTCTGCGATGGCAAAGAGATGGGAAGGGTCTTTGCATGGGGTTCTACAGAGTAGATTTATTCAAACTACCCCACGAAGGGTATCCAGAGGTAAAGACGTCTGAGCACACAAGCATCTAGGTTTTATATGGGGGCGGGGAGAACATCAGGGACCAATGGTCTGGGGGCACAGGGGCGCTACATAGGCGGACTGGGGTAAGGGAACCCATAGGGAAACTCTGAGGCAGGGACAAAGGGACAGGGGCTAATGGGAGAATGGGGAGGGAAGAACTTTCTGGACCGGAGTCAGGACAGAGGCAGGGATTAATCAGGGGAACAGATCTGGGGTACATGCTCACTGGCTCCCACAATTATTAGTCTGGCACTAATAGGTCACAAGTGAAAGCGTCACACAGCACTTCCACAGTTTTTGAAAGTTTGGAGCAAGCTTGAGAGGTAAATCTTTGATTGCAAAAGATCACAGGCGGGACCACAGAAGCCACAGCTGCTTGTTTGGATACTAGCATGTGGGCCAGGAAAGGAGTTTATACTTCTCTTTGAGATCAGGCATCTTAAAACAATTTTATTCTGTTAAATTTCTGAATGGATAAAAAAGAAATCAGTGTCCAACCAACTTTTTATGTACAATACAATGCAGAAATTCTCTTCAGAATCTACTGGTGTATTCTTAAACACCATCAAACTATACAGAAATATCAGACGCAAAAATAGCTCTGCAAAATCAGTAACATCATTCTCTAGCAGCATTAAATAAAAGCGTAAATCCAGAGTTATGGTGTGAAAGTGCCTCTGTCTTCCTGTTAGTGAATTTTATAAAGTGTGTAATTGAAACATGAATGCTCTGCAAAATTTGTCCCATGCATCAGGTAGTAAGAATATTCAAATAACATTATTAAAGATCTTAACAAGTACCTTGATGCAGAATAAGCTAACCTCTGACAAAAAGGGAAAGTGAAAAAAAAGTTTTCTCTATGAGCCATTCTACCCAGCCATTTTATGGTGTGTTTCCAGAATATCCCTCAGAGGCATCTACTACTGGCCTCACTGCGGGAATCAGAAATTAAACAAACAGGCCATTGCTCTAATTTGGGATAACACCTGTGCTACTTAGAAAGCCTTTGATAAGAAAATATTTTGCATATCACTGGCATTTAATGTTCTCCTGTCTGTGGGAATGTGTGTCCCTCAAAATCATTTTATTCAGCTTGCATAAGTTCAGATACATAAAACTATCTCTTTTTTCCTTGTTGGCAAGAATTTGAAACTCCTACTCTGGGAGGCAGGGTATTCTATGAAGCCATTCTTTTCCTGCTTTTGTAGCTCCTAGGACAGCTTTTTTCCCCAGACAAAGTCAAACATCTAAGTTCCAGCTGTATGGGAATCACTTCTTTTCTGATGCACCAGTGCCAGAGCACAGCCCAGTGTCGGACTCAGCACAGCCTGTCGCAATGGAGACAGAGGTTAAACAAGGAGGTTTATTCAGTTCTGTTGGGGAAGAAACACATCCATTAACAACTTAGAGGTTTAAAGCAGTCAAAAGGCCCATTTCAAGAATAAGAGTGTCAGTTTTCACAATATTGAACTCGGCAGGTACACAAAGAGTGTCATGTGTCACCAGTGCAATATGATAGCCAAGTGCAGGGGTTGCTCCCTTCAAGTCTCCTAAAGTAGTTCAGGCTTCAGACCCTTTGAAAATATTGCAGATGCAGGCAGAATTGACACAACTGAACCAGTGTCTGGTGAACTGAGAGTAGTTCAGTAAAGTGAGGCTGTCCTCCAGGGAACAAGTGTCCCAGGGTGCAAGTGCCATTGTAGAAACTTATTTCAGGAACAAAACAAGCTGAACCGCATTTATCTACACTCAATTCTAAGGCTGAGAGTGGAGGACTAGGAGTCAATCGCAACCTTCTCAGTGCATCAAAAGCTGTATTTCAGTGTTCCAGGCTCTTAAAAACGTTGTGGCAAATGAATTGAGGCCATGGCCAGCATTTTCTCGAAGTTGAAATTAAATCCCTTTCAGAGTAGATATAGAAGTAAAATAGTAACCACCTTAGCAGACCTCATCTGAACGATGGGTGAAACAAAGCAGATGAAAGGAAAATTAGGAGGAGCCTGAAGAAAAAGGGAAAGGAGAAACAGAGGGTTAGAATGAAGGCTACAGGGAGGGAACAGTGTGGAAGAAGGTAGGATGGAGAAGGGAACTTTAGGACTAAGAGAATCCTGAACAATTCTGTGCATGTTTCTCATTAAATTCTTGATCACCCATTTTGACAGGCTGTCATGATAATCATACTAAGTATTGAATATTGTCTTCACTGATTGAGAAATAGTATCAGGCAGAATACAAGTCATATGTGTGTCGAGTAGATTTTTTTCATTAAAAAAACCCCAAAAAGCCCCAGATATCATTGTTTTGAAGCACATTTCACATTAGCATTAATCAGTCTGGAATTTATTGTAAAGAATCTCAATTTAAACAGTAATCAGCATATCTCAAAAAATACTGAATACAAAGACATTTTCCAGGAAGTTATACAATTATTCAAATTTGCTTGGGCAGCACCATATTTTTTTTTGGCCAGACCTTCCCTAGACAGTTCCCACTTACCCTCTCTCTTTGACCTGTGTTTTAAAATACTGTCTAAGTGCACAAAGCCCACCTCAAAGTCTTCTTCACTTGTCCTTCTCTTTCTCTGGCTTACTTCCATATATTACTATCTCCCTTTCACGCCCCAGTGTCCTCACGTGATAGAAGAAATAATTCTTATTTTCTTGATAAATCTATCAGCTGCAAGTTCTTGGGGGTGAGCATGTATAAGTGGCAAAGACACCCCATCAGCCTCAACAGATATGACTGCTGTGTTGCCCAGGTTCACTCCCCTGATGAATCAGGGCCAAGATAACCATGTTCCTGTGTAGTACTAGGCTGACATTTATTAATACCAAACTAAAAATCTGAGGCTGTTTTATTTATATATTTATTCTATGAAAGCCTTGTAAAGCTAGTATGTGTATTATCTTGGTCAGACTTTGAAAAGTCATTCCCACAATTAGGGTCAAATTGTCAAAACTCCCTTCCCTGTAACATATTTGAATAAAATTGTCAGTGATGCTGATGACTTATAAAAATGCAGTCATTTTCATTAAGCAGTTAAACTGGAACTGTTTGGTGCTGAGCTATTTTGGAAAACCATTCCAAAAACATATATGTGTTTTCACTGTTGCCCTCCCTTGTTTTATTTGTTATCATACTGCCAGTGAATACCACCATTATCACTCTACTCATACCAGAGCATTTTCATATTTTTACATTTTGATTAGAATACCTTTAGCCTAATTAGAAATGTGAAATCAGAATGGATGATAGCAGCCCTAGAACCACACTTCAAACACTGTTACAGGCATTTCAGGAAGGGGTCAGAGAAAAAAAAAACTACAGCTCATTAACCTGAGGCTATGAGTGATCTACCAACCACACAGAAAATTGGCAGCCCTTCTGTATTTTTTCCTCAAGAAGCCTGTGTATTAAACTAATTGTTAAATATAGCAAACAGACTGGCAGTCCAGTCAGACTATTTTTTGCACATGTTAAATAATGAGATTATTTGTATTTCATTGAAATGCTATACATACATGTTTTACAAATGTGCAAGCACTTACATGCTTCACAGAAAATCTTCAATACTGGCCTGAGATTTTAACGGAGCCAGGCTACTATAAACTGTCTAGTTAGAGAAAAAATACAGATATCTTATTTACAAGGGAGAAATAAGTTAAAATTCATATTGAAAGTTTATTTGATGGCTAATTCTTAGTAAGTGTGGAGTTGGTTTTTTATATGACAACATTCTTCAGAAGTACACTTAAATGTTTGGAATAGGAATGAAAAATCTTACCGTGTTCATTATTTTATGTTACACTTTTCTTTTTCATGTACGTATATGTATAAAGACTGTGACATTCTTCTTTTACTAAATTATATTTTTTGAAGTTAAAAGCTTTTGTGATGGTCAAAAATTGCTGAGTGAGATTTGTTCAATACTAACTGATATTATTCCTTACTATTCTCATTAAAAATTGGTGATGCAGCACAATGACTTTTTTGGCAACAATGAAGATAATTTCATTCTATTCCCTGATTGGAATTTTTAGATTGTACCAATCCACTGTCCACATCCTTTTTGAGATATAATGTAAAATTATCATAACAAAGGAGAACACTGTATGCACAGAGAACATTGCTATAAGAAGAAATTGAAAACAGCATATAAAATAATCTGTGACTGGAGAAGAATGGGAGGTGGGAGAATGATGGAAATAGAAGAATTAATTTTATCTAACTTCATTTATAGAACAGATAGGCCTATAGTCTAATTTAGTTGTCTATTTTCCTCCATCTCCTAACCAGAATAGTTATAGCATTTTAAAATTTTTGCCTGCAATGGTTTACATGAAGACTCATTTCAAACTCAGAGTGGATTTTGTTGTCATTATTGAGTTTAATTATTTTTAGCATGCTAACACCAAAAGAGTCCATGTAAAATAGAAACTGATAATAACTTCTGTGCATAAATTTAAGAAGAGCTAGCCTCTGCAGAAGACATGTGGTCAGATCTCCTGGTCAGAATTAGTCCCAAAATTCTAGAATCTTCTTTCACGTATTTCTTATGCCAAAGAGTATTTTCAATATTGTATCACTGAGGATGGGTGACTTGAATTATTTACTATTCTCTCAGACACTTTTAACCTTTCTGAAAATCAGATCATGTATTGAGCACTAATTTTTACTTTTTCTCCCTCTCTCTAAGTTAGAGTTGCAGTAGATTTTATGTTTGAAAATCACTAGCTGGCTTTGAGTAATGAAAAACGTAAGAATTCCTAATGTTTAACCAAAAAAGTTTGAGAAATGCAAATTGAAAACAACACCCATAGTTCAAATGTTTGCAGCACAGGAAAAGAAGATTACAGGATTTAACAAGTATGCATTTATTTGCATCATACTGCTCAGAAAAAAAGTTGATTTTTGCAGGATTATTCATGTACTTAAAGCTAAGTGTATCTTTTTGTTCTTCACCAACCATGTGAATTTTAACAAGAGCAAATACTATATTTTGAACTTTGGACAGGGCAACCCTGGATGTACGCACAGACTGAGGAATGAGATGCTGGAGAGCAGGGCCACAGAAAGGGACCTGGGGATCCTGGTGGACAGGAAGTTGAATCTGAGTGAGCAGTGCCCTGGCAGCCAGGAAGGCTTCCTGTGTCCTGGGGTGCATCAGGCACAGCATCGCCAGCTGGGCAAGGGAGGGGATTGTCCTGCTCTGGTCTGCACTGGGGTGGCCTCACCTTGAATTCTTGGGCACCACAATATAATAAGGATATAAAATTTCTAGGAAGTATCCAAAAGAGTGTCATAAGTTTGCTGAAGGGCCTTGAGGGGAAGCCTTATGAGGAGTGTCTGAGGTCACTTGGTTTGTTCAACCTGGAGAAGGTAGACTGAAGAGAAACCTCACTGTGGCCTACAGCTTCCTTGTGGCAGAAAGCAGAGGGGCAGACACTGATCATTTCTCTTTGGTGACCAGCGACAGGACCCAAGAGAATGGAATGAAGCTGTGTTATGGGAGGTTAGGTTGGATATTAGAAAAAGGTTCTTCACGCAGCGGGTGTTTGGGCGCTGGAACAGGCTCCCCAGGGAAGTGCTCACAGCACCAAACCTGACAGAGTTCAAGAAGCATTTGGACAGTGCTTTCAGGAACATATGTGACTCTCGAGGCTGTCCTGTGAAGGGCCTGGAGTTGGACTTTGTGATCCTTGTGGGTCCCTTCCAACTCAAGATATCCTATAATCTCTGATTCTAAGAATGCCGTGATCAGAACTATTAAGACTGAACTTTCGTTACTTAGTCATCCTTCCCCTCCGATCAAGCAAATGAAAAATTTAACACCTCTGTGGCTTTTTTCAGTTTTAGTCGAAGGCTTAGATTCCGGAGTAATCCTTGCTGCTTCAGTGTATGCCATATCCAATGACTGAACACAAATATGTGGAGCCATACATCTGATTTTAGTCCAAACAGCTAAATCATGAGTGCAACCAAATCAAAAGAAAACTTTCACTGCCCTCAACAGCTGAAGAATTTGGATTTAAATAAAATCAGTTGGCAAATAGCAGCAAGGGAGGTTGCTGTCACATTCTCTTCCATCCTTACTTGTGTTACAAGTTTACCTTCGATGTATTTTCCTTTTTATTTTTAACAGGAAAAACACATCCATATGATGGAGATGATGAGATACAGTTGTGGTTTGAGTTGTGAATAATCTAAATCAAGTTATGAATTACTTTAATTTAAATCTTTCCAAGATTATTATACAAAGAAAACTGCATTATTGCTTCAAGGTCAGAATTCTTTTTAATTGATCTTCGAAAAATTCCCTTGTAGCTATAACAAAGAGTTCATTATGTTTTGGGGTGTTCTTTTTCCCCACAATATCTTGCATTTTTAACTGTAGCCCAGCATTAACAAATAGACAAACTAAATAATCTTTCATCTATGAACTGGTATCCTAAATATTTACCCAGAATCCTCGGTTCCTTCTGGTTTAGTATATGACAAGGTGATCTAAGAAAACATATAAAGTGGCTGGTGAAAGAAAATCTATCAAATGTAGTGTATATTTTATTTTCATCTTCATAATATTTCTATACAACATTGATAAAGCTAAAGCAAGGCTTAATATCAGATGGGTTTTAAAAAGTCTCTTTACACATTACCTAACTATTACTTGCACTTAAATAGTCAAACTGGGCACACAACAACAAATGAATTATAAAACAGAATTTTTAAAAAGTAGGAACAGCCTTCCAATGTCAGTGCAATTTTCCCTCTAGCTGAAATGACATAGGCATTCTGCATTCCTTTCCATAATGCTGACAAGGTTGGTTCAGTCTAGAACCACCAAACTATTTAAATCCCTTGATCAGCCAGGACCATCAAAAGGAAGAGATAACATAGCCAGATTTCTCTAACATGATGTTTTAATCCAAGTCAAGACTAGTGGGTGCTTGTAAAGTAATAGTTAGCAACTTAAGCTGTATTTAGTAAACCAAAAAGCCAAGAAAATAATCCAGAAATCTTACATTCAAGAGTACATCACAAATCTGCCACAGACTATTCAAGTTGTAGCCTGCATTTTATTCAACTGATTTTATACAGAAAAGACAGAAGCACTGTATGAAGTCACGCATGTCTTCATAATACATACAGATGTTATGCCTAAAATGAAAGTCTTCCTTCCTTCCTTCTGTAAGGAGCCAATTCAGTTTTGTTATGCCTCAACAGTGGTTGCAGAGGCATGTGGAGGAGGGGTGCACATGTGACACCTGCAGGAGGCAACTAGAAGAAGCCTCATCTCTGGGAGGACTTCGCCTGGCAACACCTCGCACGAGGCAGGCAGTAGGAGACTGTCTCGGTTTGAAAGACAGATGTCTGCTAAGGAAGGCAGGAGAGCCTCCCTTGGAATGGAAGATGCAACCCCCTCCCCTCCGAATTATTATTATTTTGAAATTAAGGGGCTTTCAGGCAAAGATATGAGGG